>VZRF01000740.1:0-16188 GCA_013396875.1 Vireo altiloquus | reverse complement strand
AACTCACAGACCAGTCTGGAAAAGTTACAGCTTTCCTTCAAGGCAAATCAAGAAATAATCCTCTATCATTGGACAGGTGATGCAGGAGTCCAATGAATACTTCACACCGAGTTAGCTCTGAGCAAATAGGTTGTATGAGGGGAAACCCTTTTATTGTGGCAACAGAGACAAGACAGAGTTAGCAGGACGAGGCATATATTCCTAGAACTGCTGCTCCTGATGATTAAATGTGGCTAATCAGATGCTGACTGCTGAATTTCTGAATTCCCAGCTGTAGTGCAACAACAATGATCATGGAATATCAGTCACTGCCAGGTAATTGGAGCAGCACAGACAATTTTATACAAAGCTTACAGGTCTTGAAAAGAAATGAAGATACCTTAGCAACATGACATGTAAAAATATAAATAATATTTTTTTTTTGACAATGGAATGTGGAATTTACGTTCTGGATTTTCTCAAAGATCATTGTTAGTGTTTCTTAAAATGCACTGTATTTCATTAGTGGCATGATTTTCATGCTAATGTAACATAAATGCAGTCAGCACAAACATAGACATGCAGTAAATGCCCACCACCATAAAGCATTCTATGATTGTTTTCCTGTATTGTCAATTGTGAAAAGTTCTGAGCTTGCAATGCAAATGCCATACGACTTTTAACCCTATTAGCCATTATTCAGCATGACACTTGCAAATGTACTTTACGAAAATGTTCTATAAACAACAGTAGGACTTGCCCAACTATCCTGAAATACAAACATTGAATTTCCCATTCATCCTTTAAAAAGGAAAGTCATCCACACCCAGCAATACTGGGTACTGTAAGCAGTGGTTATATTCCATTTCTAAAGGCTGGGAAAAAAAAATCAAGCAGCAAGTCTAGTAGAAACAAAAGGAAAGATTGCTAGGACCTGAAAAAATTAATACATTTACAAATGAGCCTTGTAATAGTACATATTTTATTAATGTGTATAGATTCCTTCCAGTATCTGAAGGGAGCCTACAAGGAAGCCAAAGGGGGTCTCTTCATCAGGAAATATAGTGATAGGACAAGGGAGACTGGCTTCAAAGAGAAAGACTAGGTTTAGACTAGATGTTAGTAAGAATTTCTTTACTGTGAGGGTGGTGAGATCAACTTCACCTAAGGTTGCTCAGAGAAATTGTGGATGCTTCATCCCTGGCAGTGCTCCAGGCCAGGTTGGATGGGGCTCTGGGCAACCTGGTTTAGGGTTTGTCACCACTCAAGGCAGGGAGGCTTGGAACTAGATGATATTTAAGGTCCCTTCCAACCCAATCCATTTTATGATTTTTTAATGTTTCAGGCATTCAAATGTTGCTTTAAAGCATGAAGCATTGCTAAATTTGATCTATAGTGAACAAAAGCTGTTGGCTTTTCTTGTACAAGGGAATAATCATGACAGGAATTGAAAAACTCTAGGGTCAATTTGCAGATGAAAATTTACTGTGCGTTGTCTTTTCAGCGATCCCGACATCATAAGTAAAGAAGAATGAGGAAATTAACACCATAAAGTGCTGCTTCATTGAAACCAGAGCAGTGCTGCAGGTGGCCCAATCCAGCTGGCTCTTAAAAATATAGTTGGTTCCCAAAATGCTTGTTAATCTTATCTCTCAGTTCTGCTTACCATCATGAGACTTGGCAGGCACTTCCCTCTGCCCCTCTTGAAGTTGCTCCTTCTCATCACAATCCCATAGGCACAGCAAAAGGCTGAGTCCTGCTGGGGCAGGGAGGGGAGAAGGGCACTTCCAAAAGCAGTGTATTTCATCCCTGAGACAGTGTTTTCCAGCAGAGTATTACTCTGTTGGAAAATTCTTACCTGGACCTGACTACTAAGGATAGTGAATCTAAATACATTAAGCAGAGATACCTTTGAGTATCAGTTTTCGGTGTGGAGTTCTCTTTATCAAATGGAAAGAAGAAGATTTCATTGGCAAAACCATGAAAGCTATTTACTTTTATTCTCATATGCAATGGGGTAATAATTAGAAGGAAATAGTTTTGGCTTTATAGGAGCTGAAAGATCAAGGAATTTTTTTTTTATTATAATTAGATTTTATTAAATGAATATTTTGACTTTCTGAAAATATCTGGAACACTGGCCTTTTGAAGTCAAAAGGAGGTAGAATGGTCACACATTTTGGTGTTAGCTTTAGGACATTCAGTCATATTAACATATTTATGTACTTCACTGAGGATTAAACCTGTGCTTAAATGCTTTTGCTGAACTGGGCTGTGAAAGACATGGCTTAAAAGAAGACAAGTTACCTGGGGAGTTTGAAGAAGAAAATTAAGTCACTCTCAGAACTTAGAAATGTCATATAAATCCTCATCTCAACATCAGTGGGAAAATCCCAAAACTGCATGTTGCAAAGCTTTGCAGAAAATAAGAAAATGATGTTTAGCTTTGAAAACTTCAAGCTGGTACTTATGCATAAGATAATCAGAAATATAAGTTATCAGAGCGGAAGGATTTAAAAGGACCTATCAACTTGAAAAATATTAATTTATTTTTAAAAAAGCATTAAAAAAAGCAGTATCAGATAAAATTTCTACTCTGTGGTTGTTCTGCAAATTCTAGGGGCTTAGCAGTCAAGATTTTCATTCTGCTATTACAGTGTGAAAGAGTCACAAAAACATGAAAAATAATGAAATTTAAGATACACAGAGTGCATGCAAATTTAGATGTAAACAGACTAAAAAGAACCAGAAACAGTTTTTAATTTTTTTCTAGTTTTTGTAGTTATAACAAGCCTTGGAGTTATGTCAAACAATAAAAAGCACATTACTTTCAGGCAACAGACTGAATTTTGAGTAGTATTGCTTAAAGGCAAGAGGCATTGATCCTCAATTAAATGAAAATTAATTTACTATCATTTTCTTTTTCATAAAGATTGTTCAATGGTCTTAGATTTTTTAAAATCAGAATCCAAAAATTATTTTGAAGAAGTCTTGTTGGGACTAGGAAAATACTGTTCCCATGTGAGAATTAGGTCACTTAATTTTGGCACCTCAATTATTTTCATCTTTAGTAGGATTATGGAAGAAGACTACTTCAAAATCTTGCAGGATGTTAAGCTATTTGTAAATTCGTCGAAGCAAGGGAGTCACAAGTGCTAAAACATGATGCTAATTCTACATTTATGCCCCATGGCCAGATGGCAAACTTCATGTGATCCTACCACTTTATAGACACACATCCAGATTACTTCTCCGGCTGGTGCACCTACACTGAAATCAATTTAAATTTTCCTTCAGAGAAATAGGGAAATAATGAGAAGTGAAGAATGAAATTAGAAATAGATTTCCCCCCCCTAAATATCAAAATGTTTTGATAACAGGATATATTGGTGCACACAGAACTAGGTGACCTCTTGTATGCGAGATTGGATCTTGAGTTTGATGGGACTTGCATTTTTTTCATTTGACCTTGTGTGGATAAAGAGGAGAAAACAGGATTGCTATCCTTACCCACATTTTTAACAAGAGAACTAGATTTGGCTTGTGTTGCTGTTGGGAGGACTCACATGTTAACAAAACTTCTGTTTTTCTGCAGTGCTATGCATCAGTGTAATCATATATTGACTGTCTTGAAGCTATGTGTTATATCCTCTAAATGCTTCCCAAGTTAGTCATGAAAAAAAAGAAGAGGTAGGAGAAGGTTATGCATCTGAAGAAGTATTTAAATATTGATAAAATATTTCTCAAGGTGGCTTCTAGTTCAAATAAATAATGAAAATGTATTTATAATCTTCTCAGCTTCCAGTTTGAGACATGGAACTTCCTTGCTTTCATTTTCTTTCTTGTATTGTTTTGTTTGCTCATTTTTGTTAACACCAACCCTAGTAAAGTTTGAGCAAGATGTGTGGCTCAACTGGAAGCTTTAATAGGGGAACCTGTTGAAAAAGGTTGGGTAGCACTATATTGAAAAGTATTAGGGCAGGATCAGTCCGTTCTTCTTTCCCAATTTATCTCCTGCTCTCACATTGCCCTTGAGTTGTGCACTGCAGTGGCTGTTGGAATAATTGATTTTTCAGTTCACTGACTGAAAAAAATTCCATTCACACTGACCTGAAATGATTTCTTCAGGAGGGACGTTGCTCATCATTCTAAAAATCTGAAAGGCTTAATATATTTCATTGGAGATAATTTGAGAAATATTTTTTAAAAATCAAAAAAAACCCCAAAACTAAAGATGAGTGCTTAGGCAACTGTCAGTTAGAACCAAAAATTATTTTGTCTTGAAAATGGCAGGAAAACAGTTTTGACCTTTAACAATTATTTTTCCCCACTGAAATATGCCTTATCTTCAAATGAATTCTCAAATAGTGTTGATGCTAATTTATTGGCCAACAGATATATTGGCCACAGGATTTTTTTCAGTATTACTCCAAGGCTGTACAAGATTTTACAGATTTTGCTTCGAGATGGGGCAAATTAGGGACAGGATCCACATTTTCTTTAAGTGGTGTGTTTAGAAGGTTTTTAAGACCACAGTTCCATGTTTCTGCCTTTCTGGGCAATAATTGTCGGAGCATGGATGGGGACCATATTCCTTCCTCAAATGAAAGGCGCCACATCTGCATTTCAGGGTCCCTGAAAAGCAGAGAACATATTCATTGGAGATGACTGAGATCTCCAGGGGTCAGTCCTTATTTAAATTAAGGAAAGGTGTTCTTGTTTCCATTCCTTGCTTCAGATCCAGATCTTCAGATCCTGGCAAAATTGTCACACCTCCTATGTGCCTGTAAATCGTGAATTCTCAAAGGCACTGATTGGCTTCAAAAGCTTTAAGGGGCCTTGTACTAAAATAGCCTTTAAGAACATGTGTACGACTGTTAAAATCAATACCAGAGCCATGCTAACAAAACCAGGGTTGAAAGACAATGAGATGTGAATATATAGCAACCAAAATAGTGCAAGCCAGCCATGCCACGAATAGCCTTCCCACATGCTACAATAATGCTACATATTTACATCACAAAGAGAGGAGCTCATGAGGGCAGGAACATTGGGATGAAACATCACAGACATCACAAATCATTATTCTAAAGGAATGCTATCTTTAACCATGAATTTTGGTTGAATTTGTGGTATTTTGAAGACACTGCTTTTTAAAATAATAATTAAAAAATTGAAATGTTTGGATTGGAAGAGACTATTAAAGGTCATCTATTTCTACTCACCCTGCTATGGGCAGGGGTATTTCCACTAAACTGAGTTGTTCAAAGTCCCAAGCAACATGACTGTGAATGTTCTCAATTAGGAAGTATTCACAACTTCACTGGGAAACCTGTTTTAGTGTCTCACCACCCTCATTGTAAAGAATATCTTCCTTATATATTCTTCCTGTATCTATCTTCTTCAAATTAAAACTTTCCCCTTGTCATGTCACTAGAGGCCCTGGTAAATAATATCTTTGTATTATTTTTATTTGCCTCCTTTAGGTACTGGAAGGCTTCTATAAAGGTCTCCCCAAAGCCTTTGCTTCTCCAGGCTGGAAAACCCCAAACCTCTGCCTGTCAACTCTCTGCTTGTCTTCATGTGAGAGGCGCTGCAGCCTTCTGATCGTCTTCGTGGTCCTCCTCCAAACCTTCTGTAACAGCTCAGTGTCTTCCTTTCCCATATATCTCAGTATGGTGGGAGTGACACATGGCTAACAAATACACTGATTGCTATAAAGGCCTGAAAAAGAGGTAGGGCCCTTATTTGTATCACTGAATTTACACCTTCTCAGCTGAGCAAGCTGCCAAGAAGTCTTTTTCTGCGTAATGGAGAGAGAGAAAAGCAAGTTCAGGATGGGTTTTTGTGGCCATACTTGGGACATCTACTTTGGATGAGTTCATTTTCTCTCAATAAACTTTGCAGTGACAAGCTCACATGTAGGTATTGATGTTAAGCCAGAGAAACCATGTGCAGAACAGAAGGTCACACAGCCCCACTGGTCTGTGGCCAGAGCCTGGGTTTCCTCTCTTCCAGGTCAGTGAAGCCTTTAATACTGCACTTTCTGGGAATGCCAATGGATAGCACTCAGATAATTTTCTGCCTGCTGCCAGGACAATAAGCTGTTTCTTTAACCAGCTGTACCTTAATGTTAGTGCTTTGCAGGTTTCCTGGGCTACTTGTTTCTTTCCCCTCTCTGCTGTCTACTTGAGTGGTGGATTTCAGCTGGACTTAATAAGAAAGAAGTTCTTTCTTTCTCCTGGTAATGAAGAAAATTTTGGGAATATGTATGAGTTGCCAGCTTGCAAATTTACAAAGAAAAATATTAGGTGAAACAGAGATGTTTAAAATGTGTACAGATCATCCAGTTTTTCCTTTTTCAAAATGATTGAGGTGTACTATTCTGGTATGACAATTAGGACTCATCCCTTCCGGGAATATAATCTACGGTAAGGTCATTACTTTGACTTTGAAATATTTCTACTCTTCAGGGGCATTAAAGGGTAAAATTATCCTTATAATAAACAGGATCCTTGAATAATATACACATTTACACTGACTCAGGGCTTTAATTCGGCGGCAGGTTGCTTTACACCGTAACACTATCAATTATAAAAATAATCTATTTAAAAGAACTGGGGAAGCTATCAAAGTAGTATGTGTTCTTGTTTTGAAGACAGCAGACAAGTCAGCATGTACCCTGGAAAAAGTGAAAATCTCTTGCTTTGCTTGTTTTTTTTTTCAGGAAATTCTTAACACCTGCTTTCCATCCATTTTTTGATTTTTGTGAGGCACCTCTCATTATAATATCTAAGTGAAGTGAAAAGAATTAAAAACAACATAAAATAAAAAAAACCCCTTACCATTAAGGCAACTGAACTGTATTTTAGAATATTTGGGTTCGGTTACGAAAGCTTTCCTTTGTCCCTGCTTTTCTTTGTAATCTTGGGCAAGTTCTTTCCTTGTGCTGCTTTCCCTCATACCCATATTGTGTTTAACAATGCTTCATTTCTCCCACTCATTGGGGTTTTGGGCTAGAATTAAGCTTTTAGGGATAGGACCAGTCTTTTACTGGAAGTATAAAGTCCAGTCTCAAATTTACATATCCTCTCTAAGTGGTATATAATTTAGATGCATCTGTGAAATTCTTGATTACTACTGTCTGAGGATGTCTGTAGACTAGTTAGTAGGAAATGTGTTATAACACAGTTTATAATAAGCTAAAAGATTCTGATAAAAGGCTTTTTTAATGACCACATATGACTAAAGATAGCAGCACAATGAGTAAAGTGCACAGTCTGATTAAATATGGATGATCTTTCTGTATTTTCATATTCATATGTTCATATACACATGAATACATATATATTCAGGAAAGTAAAAGTTCTTTCATGAACAGGTACTTGAGAGAAAACACTCTATCTGACATGAGGAAGGAAAAAACAGCTGAATTACAGTGGTCTGGACAAATGTCAAATGAGATTTAATGTAAAAATTGATTATTTTTTTTCTTTAACCTAAATTAGTATGTGTTTTTATTGAACCTGCTAATGCCAGAGTGAGTAAAAATTGTTCTGGGGTCTGAAAAAACAATCTGCCTTGTCTGAAATCTGATGTCATATATTGCTTGTGGAGAGACAGCAGTTGTGATACTGCATGTATTCTCTGTGTCCTTTCGCAGCAATATGAAAGTCATCAGCTCTTCTGGAGCTGGTACTCTAATTTGCCACACAAGAAGCACTCTGGCAAGAGAAAAAATAAAGGCCAGCTCTTAAGAAATTACCCATTTCACAGAAGAACAAATGGACAGATTGAACATAATGCATGCCCACCATGGGGGAGTCACCTCGTGTGTTCTGCAGTTTCAGAGAGCAGCACACTGTGGGAATACACAGTGTTTGTATGACAGAGTGTTTGGCTACCTTGACTCTGATGCCTTCAGTTTTAGCTTTTATATTTTTCAAATCCTGTACTGCTAGTGTAACTCTCAAGTTTCCTGTAGCTTGTTAAGTGCTGTTCTCTCATGCTAAGATAGACATAACAAAGCCTTTCCAGCTTGCTCTCCAAGGACACCCAGACCATCCTAGGCCCAAGAACTGTAAACCATCATCTTGGGGAGGGCGGGGCAAGCCTGGGGAAATTCCATCATTGGCTGGGTTCTGGTTGGTGAATTTATGCTGATATAAAAGTGTGAAGAACTCGTGACCTGTTGTTCATTTTAGAATCCACTGAAGCAGGACCCTCTGGAGCCCAGAGTGTACCTCTGAAAGCCTTTCAAATAAATACCTCCTTTATTCCTTTATTCCTGTCTATTCTCTGTTTTCAAGTAGCCATTTAAGGCCTCAGCTCATATTAGATTTGCACGGGAAAGCTTCCTTCTTCTGCGCATCTACCTTTTAAAGTGTGGACTGTGAAAGTGCACATCTGTCAGCTGTGGAGACTGTCCCTGTCACGGGTTGGTACTGCAGGGTGCCAGGCTCTGGATTGCACACAGCTCATGCACAGAAGGGATATCAATGCATTGCAGTTTCACAGGACTCTGAACTCACCATGAAGCAGAAACCATTGCCTCCTGGAGATGCTGAACATCACTACAGATGGCATTTTGCCTGCTTTAGTGGTAGCATGTCTTGACCCTTGCTAACTTTACACTTACATGCGTAACTTCTAACCTGAAAAGTAAAATATCGTTTGATGGGCTGCCTTTGAAAGACTCCAGACACCAAGTCTTCTTCAATAATTGCTGGAGCAGTCAGGATAGCAGCCATTTCTCAAGTCTGTAATATCACCTCCAAAGATGAACATTTGCTTTGCTACTAGTAGCACGATTCTCCAGAGGAATGAGAGGATTATTTATATAATCCTGACCTCTCAGCCTCCCTTCCAGCATTGGAGATGAGTGAGGACAATAAAGTTTTATCTGCTCTAAGGCCTTGAGAGAGTAGTGCAAGTGTTAGGAAGGGGAAGCACAACTAGAACTCCTTCAGGACTCTGTGACTGCAGTGGCTAACAGCTGTTCAGAAAATTAATTAAAGTAATTGACATTAAAATTCCCCTCCAAGATAAGCCAAAATATTAACCCTCAGAGATACTTAGCTAAGACAGTTTAAAGGCTAAATACCTTAAAGAACCTTGACTTAATACAGAAGTTTTATGTGCTGCATCAGATGAGATATTTGAAGAGAGTATCAACTCTGAACCTAACCCAAAAGGAATCCACTGTGTCCTTTCCAGCTCTGTAAGAGTGAATGAACTCCACTCCACTGATTTCTCAGCTTGTATCTGTAAGCTTGTCCTCTACAAATGCTGGACAAATTTCTGAAATGTCTGTCACTCTTCACCACAAGGCCAGACTCCCTAATGTGAGAACTTGAATGTGAAGAGAACTTCATGTAAATTCAATTTAAATTAAATCAAGGAAGATAAACTGCAGACATCTGCTCCTTGCTTTAGTACTGTTTAGGTGTTTTCCCTTGGTCTGCATAAAAATGCTTGCTTTGCTTGAATAAATGCCAACTCAATATTTCAGTATCTGATTGGCTAAATAACCATGTGAGCAATGGCAGTGAGAAGGTAAATGGGAAGGTGAAGGCATCACAGGATATGGATTAGCTGGCTACAGTTCCTCATTCAAAAATTGCTGATTAGTGATCTCCTTTAAAATCTGATTAGAAAAGAGCATTGTTTTCATTCATTTAAGTAGGGGCCGGTCACCTTTTATGCCTCTAAATATATGAGACAGCATTTATAGGAGTATGACTCTCATGGGTGAAAAAAAAATTAATGAATGGCTTTGGAAAAATAACATTTAGACTGTCCTTTAAACAGTGAACGCATTCTCCTTTGCTTCCCTTAGTCCTGAAACTACTTGAATCATAATTCCTCCATAGTGAAACTTTATTGGCCATGACAGACTTTACACCAGAGGTTTGTCTGGCATGTTATAAAATATCTCCCTTCTCATACCCAAACACATAACCTCAATGCTACAGGGTAGTCACGACAGGCAAGAATTAACACTGCAATTTTGCAGTTAGAGGGAAGAGCTGATGCTCTCCAAGGCTGCAGCAGGCGGTGGCTGTATTTCATTTCTCTCATGCAGGCATTGGGTTCTTATTGTCCCAAAGCATCTGAAACTGAGGATCCACCTCGCTGGTGCTCTTAATAGATTCAAAATTTGGATAGGTAGTCTTGCTTCATAGTGCCTCACACTGGTGATAGCTAAAGGGCACATGTGCACAATGCTGTCACAGTGGAGCTCCCCAGGCGCCTGAGGTCTGAGCAGGGTTCCCAAATTGTTTAGCTTCCCTCTGTGACTGATTGGTAAGCATGCTCCAGTGCAGCTTGTTGAATTGGGCTTCATAGGGAGCATCTCTGGAAGTGCTCATTCCATCTCCATCTAATTCCTCTTTTAATCGTTCACCTACTAATTATAGCTCAGAGTTCATGGTGATGATGGGAAGGATTTAACTTTTCTCATCTTTCTGAAGTGATTTGAACCTGGGATTAACTACTGTGGGCAGACTGAAGATGTTCTCATTCCCTCTGTTAAAGCTTCTGTTTTATGTGGAACAAATAAATGTGCATCATGCCAGATAATAAACACGATACAGGAGTGCTTGAGGCATCTCAGTTCTGTTCCTGCTACTCTATTTATATTCAATAAACCCCATAGAGGGATGGGATTTGAGGCATACTTCTGCTTTAATGTTGCCTCTTAGATGGCTGCTATCTTTGCAGTGTTTTCCTGCTCTTTTATTCCTAAGGCTGTGGCTGCAAGGAATAGAAAATATGGTTTTAGAACCAGGATTTAAATGTAGGATTTAAAATGTCACAGCCATATGGCATGGCACAGAACTGCTTCAAAGTAACCCTGACTTTTCCGCTGTGTTCAAGGGATTTTTGAGGCAGGAAATTATGCACTAGATTTTATGCCAGCTCGGATATTATCTGACTCTCAATTCTGATGTTACTCACAGCCAGATACTTTCTCGTCTACTGAAAGTGGCATAAACAATCTTTGCCTACCTTCCTAATCCAGGTCAGGGTCATGTGGCTGACTGATTCCAGAAAATCCAAGTCTGATCCTGGTTAGACCAAACTAACTGTGGCTTTATGTCCCTTATGGAAGTTTAGTAGTCTTAGACATAAGCCTAAATGTGACACATCTCTCCCTTTTGAAGTCCTAGCATTTGGCAAAAACTTATGTTTCTGCAGGTTGCTATTATTGGGACAAAATCTTTAGGTAGAAGTGAATATTACATTGATTTGATAAAACATATTTATTAATGTATATAAAAGTTTGTCTTCCCAGAGCAGAAGAAATCAAAGAGCAGAAAGCTTTTTCTCTTATAATTCCTACCCATACTCTTTTGTTTTTCAGTCTGCATTCCCCTCACAAAGCTCTCCTGGGTTTCTTTCTGGTCAGGGTCATATGATGACTAGCTGCCTTTGACTTTCTGTAGTGTTCTCTGCCTGTGGTATTTCTATGTGTCTCAGTTTATGCATACACATGCCTGCATGTATCTCCAATAGAAAAAACAGCTATGCCCATTTGCTTTCATTCTCTACTGGACCTATCAAGAGGCTATCGTTATTTTTTCCATGAGTCTTCCCTCCACAGTCCACCATCAGGTGACATATGAAAATGGAAATTCTTATTTATTATGAGGTGAACCAAATGGCCTTGGCCTTGACTCTTCAGGAAGCAGAAGAACCTTCAAGTACTTTTTTTAATCCAGATGTGATGCTGTGAGATCATTTTTAGTGTAAGTAACTAATTTGATTTCATATGAAAGGGCTTGGAGGCTTATGTAAGTTCTGTTTTCTACTACAAATGTGTTAGCAAAGAGCTGGCAGTGGGAGAAGGCAGACACACATGTTGCTGAAACCTGGGTTTTCATAGGCAGTGGAGACATCCAGTCTGACCCTGGCAATCAAATTTACTGAATCTATACCTTTGCTCTAAGATCTGAATAACTGCATTGGTATATCGTTGGGCGTGTTTGAATATTTCCTTCTCTGTGAGGCCAGATGTGTCTACCTGCACCCTGACAGATGTGCCTTTAGCCTGGGCATGTCAATAGGTGTTTGTGTAAAGTGAAGTTTTGTTCTGTCTCTCCTTTCCTTTCCTTTCCTCTGGTACGACTCAGGAACTGGGTGGAAAGTCATGGCTCTGAGTCTTGAAGAGGTAAGACTCAGTGATGACTCAAGATTAGGTGACACACTGTTCTATTGGATAATGAGGGCACACAGTGTAATCTCTGGGAAGAACGGTGCTGAGTTTAGCACGTCCTTCAGATGCTCTGGAAAAAGGCATGTGACAGTGCAAATCAGAGATAGCAAAGCTATCCCAGTGGGATCTCTCCTAAAACCAAGCAAGAAAATGCAGGGTGGTGCAGCAGTTACTAGCAATAGGTTGCTGTCACTCACCTTTTAACCTCTGCCAGGTCTAATTTTTATTGGCTAGTTACATATGCAGCGAGATATCAATGTGCAAACTGCTGCTACTTCCTCAGATGAAAAAGCAAGTGAGTCCAATGGCTAAATTTCTTTGTATTTAGTGAGCATTGTTACGTGTGGAATGAATGCACAGTGCTACAAGTTAAGGACCTGACCCAGTGATGTAAGCCAGCTGTGATTTAATTTGTCCCAGAGTGCCCACACTATGGCACTAAGGAAACTCCCCTGCAGCAATTTCTTCACGTGCCTTGAAATCAAAATCTCCCCGGGCATGCTGGTTGTTCCCAGGGCTAGGGAAATGCCCTGAAGGAGCGCCTATTTCCCTTGTTGTGTCCTCAACCTGCCACAAGATGACAATGTTTCAGAACTTTGACGGCTAACAATAACAACCAGATGGTTGTATCCTTTCAGCTGGCTGCCTAGGCTGGGGTGGGGTCCGTAAATGACTCTGAATTTGGAGTGCTAAATGGGACGTGACTCTATAATCGAGAGAGCGGAGATACAAAAAAGACTGTCAGCCCACTGAGGTGCTGTTCTGCTGGGTCAGTCATCAAATGAAGGCATGCTAAATCTAGCATTTGCTTTGTGTCAGTCCCCGAGGCCGCCTGCCACATACCTGCTCAGTCTATGTTCCTTGTCAGAGGTCTGAACACAAGGTGTGCTGAATTTTATCATTCATAACTGGTTTGGAGTTGCTGAATGAAAGATCATTGCCTGACATACAAAACAAAACTTAACTGGAGATTGTAGAGCTGCAACATCAGTTCCACAACTCTTATTTTTATTTAAATGATAGTCCTTTCATTGCTAATATCCCTTGACTATTAAATGACAGCTCTTGTGCTCCCTTTCAAAGAACAGAGACTGAAAGGTTGACAGCTTAGACATGGCAGATGAACACAAAGTAACACTGTTTCTGCTGCTTTTGACTTGGCTTTACTTTTCAGATGCTTGATTTCTCTGATAGAGGTTGTTATTCTCCCGTTATTTTGGGGGACTGAAAAGAAAGGAGAAAAACAGGTTTGCATTGATTAAGAATTATGTTACTCGTTTTGACATAATCTGCTACATAAGTATGTTTAACAAGTGTGCATATTTAAGAGATCACTCACAATCAGAAAATAAGCAGTACAAAAAAAAGAATCCATGAACTCGTCAGTTCAGAGTCTTTATATAGCTGTGTGGGGAGATATCTTCTGAGCTACTATTTAATTTTAGTTTCTGTTTCTAATAACAGTTTACCAAAAATCTGGTATTCTATCCATAATTTCTCAAAGGTTTGGAAGACCCTGAGCACCATTTCATCTATATATGCCCTCATGTCTTCTTCCATGATGTGGGGACAACAATATTCTCTTTTTTTCCCATAAGGTCCTGTGATAACAGTGTGACAGCTCAGCCAGGTTTGCTGGGTGATGCCTGGTACAAACAATAAAATCAAATGATTTAGGAAAACAACAGCTTTCTTTTGTTAGTGAGGAACATTATCAAAATACAAGGCAGGGAAAAACCCCTTAAATTTTTTAGGAATTAAAAAAACTTACTCAAATACTATTAAGAAATCCTTCATGTTCTCATTAATTTCATTGGGAAGGAGAGAAGGCATTAGTCTCTTATAACTAGATATCTCAGAGTTCTAGGTCATCTAGTCTGATATGCTCGATAGTCAGCCTTTAGGCATGTCATCAAAATAATTAATCCCTTATATTTTAGATGCTGTTCTTGAACCAACACCCTGTGCAGCTGATATTAATTTTCCATTAACTAAAAAAACAGCCTAATAAACTTACTTAGATCAGGCTTGTTTTTTGACATCCTAAACATCTGACTGCCTGCATGACTAAACCACCCACTTTTAGCTTTAAAAACCTGAATCACGATTTTTTAGAACTCAACTATATGACTTAATAAGACTTGCCTTTAGGGTAGATAGGAATGTATTCAAAGAAAAACAAAAACCATTATGAAAAGACGCATATATGTTGCTACTTGGTTATACCTCCAGAAGAAGGATTTTTTTCTACCTTGTGAAAATTTTTAATAGATGAAATATATAATTTTTTTTTAAGACAGAGTTACTTTAAAAAATCAAAATGAAATTTAAGAAATGTGTTATCTATCAAAATACTCCATGTAGATTTTTAACATTAAAAATAGTTGCAGTAGTTTAAAGTCAGCTTAATAAAACAATATAAATAATGTCAAAATAAGACACCAAAACCTTGTTTTTATTAAGGAAACAATCTCCTACCCCCACTCCTGGGAAATATTTTTATAATTTCTAAAAATATTTATAAATATTTTTATAATTTCTAGGAAAGGAAGAAAACTAATCTTAAGGCTTTTTGGTAAAAAATTTTTTTTTTTTTTGGATGAACCATTATCTTGAGAGAGGAAAGAAATTTCTCACTGTGAAAGCTCCCACTGTCTTCTTTCCAGATGTACTTGGGAAGTATAGGGGCTTCATGAGAATTCAGATGTTGAGCAGTTTTGCCCCCAGAGGGAGTGCACTGAAAGGGAAGCTGATTGATGGATCATTGACACCTGGTGAAAAGGTTTAGGGAACAGTGACTTTCCTCCTATCTTGTTCTTAAACTCTTCTCCAGGTGTGTGCTGCTGGCTATTTGCAGGCACCAGCTCTCTCTTGACCTATCACACAGTAGTACTGGGAAGCAAAAAAGTACTTTGGCTTCTCTCTATCTCCTGTGGAGCCTGTGGAAAGACCCAAGATTCCTCAGTCCATAGTGCTTTCCAGAATGTGGCAGAGGATATCTTCATTCAAAACTATTTGCTAGTTGCTATCCTCTTTTCAAACCCCAAATTAGGAAAGTAATCCATTTTGCAAAAGAGAGGGTTAGTATCACATTCCTGCCACCAGGAATTGTCTTGGAATGAGATGTATTCACCTAAGACAGCTCTAAATTAAGAGGTCAGAGACTGAAGGCAAATAAAATCCGAGCTGTAAATCTTGGGAGGACAGACTCTACAGATGTCAAAGACAGAAGTAACTCTTATCAACCCCAACCCCTTTTCTTGGCATGACAAACAGTAATGATCTCAATTCTTTAGAGTGTGTTCATTCTGATGTACAATAGGGAGCTTTTTTCTCATACAGAGGTGCGTCAACAGTGCAATGTCTGACTTCTGCATCTGCTGTGTTTATTTCAAGTATGCTTTTGGAATGCAGCTGTATTAAAAGGCTCAGGAGACTGTATCATCCTTCAGCTTCCCTGCTGTGTGCCGTGCTGTGGAAGAGTGGCCATGCCACCTGACCAAACAGCAGTTCTTCCCACTTTTGTGTGGAGGAATACAGCAACTGAAATATTAAAGAATAAAGGAAAAGCTTCAAAAAATGGACAAAAAACAAATGAAGAATCAACAAACACACTGATTATCAATTTCTGAATCACTTGTTAAAAAACATTTGGATCTGAGAAAAAGAGCTGGTGTATAAGTTATACTCTGGCTTTTTATAAACTTTAAATTCTTAAATAGTTTGATTCACTTAGATGTTCTGCTATCACTTAATCCCTACTAATGGGAAATGGAATCTACATAGTAACTGTAGTAACTTCTTGCCTTTCAAGAAGCTAGGTAAAGTAACTAATGTTACCTGTCTTAACTTGCACCTTTGAATAGACTCCCATTAACTGATGCTCTTGCAGCACTCTTCTACTAAAGCTTCAACACACGCATTAGCCAGTTTTAACACACATACACCACTTAATTTATTGAAGTTTCTGAATGCTGCAAGTAAGTTTAGAG
>VZRF01000737.1:0-17654 GCA_013396875.1 Vireo altiloquus | reverse complement strand
TCATCTTTTCGGGACATGGGACACTGAAAAAAGGAACACAGCCTGGCCAGATGTAAGGGTTCAAAGAAGAACACCTCCCCCCTGACAATAGGAGACCAAATACTAAGAACTACACAACTTGAGACTAATGAATACTGACCCAATTAGTTTCTATGAGTTTTGACTGTATAAAAGATCTGAAAAATCTCGTAAATATCATGTAACATGGAATGATTCTCTCTGCATAGCCAGGCTATGTGTGGGTGAGATGATTTCTGTGGTACATCCTGGCCAGAACAACATCCTGGCCAGATAATAAAGTAATGCCTTGACTCTCTAACATTAAAAATGTTGTTGGAGGGTTTTTGTTTTTCCTGCAGTTTCAGTGACAGTGTGACCTGATTTGAGTCCATCAAGCACCAGACATCAAGGAGCTTGCTCTTCTTATTTTCTCTTCTTTTTTTCCTTTTATTTTACTGCAAAATTGATATTTATAATTCAAGGAATTTAAGGATAGTCCTTTTTATTCCATTCATTAGTTGCTTCCCCCAGCAGCACTCTTCTAGAAACCCATGAAAAATAAATGAACTTCAAATACAAAATTGCAGGCAAAACTGATACCATGTGTCTATTAAATAGTACACATTAGTGTGCTGTCATTATACAGCATCCAGTACTTAATGATATAAATTAATGATTGGGAAATATGTTTCCAGAACCCAATAAAGTAAAACAATATTTGGGGTTGGATTGAGCATTTGGTATGACAGAGATTGTACTAATTTTATTGCTATCAGGTTGACTTTGATAGGGTTTTTTACTAGAAAGTAACTTAGACTAATTGACTTTGAATTACATCATCATTTATATCACATCCTTTTCCAAAGACAGCTGGTTATGGATGCTGACTGCTTGGTCAGAGAGGAATTTTTCAGCATCAGACTGCTCAGTGTCTGTGGGAAAGCAAATTTTCTCATGCAGCAAGCAGAAAGTTGTGAGAGAAGAATGGAAAACAATTTTTGGTAAACAATTTGCACCTGGTGTTTGTGTCTGTAAGATGTTTGGAAATGGGTGTCATTTGTAATTAGCCAATGATGGTAGGGGGTGTCAATGGAATGACCAAGTATGTGAAGTCTGTGTGAACCTGGGTTTGTGTGTTTCATGCACAGACTGTCTGAGAGCTTTTGCCTCTCATCTTCATGGAGTCGTGTGTCGTTCTGTGACCGCCTCCAACTTGACAGCGACAGCTGGTAGTCACTGATCCATATGATACTAAAAGAGGTGGTGTGTTTCAGATTGTTTGCTCAATTTCAATATTATTTCAGACCTAGAGTTACTGTTTTTAGACAGTTTACTCCTTCTCATCTCCTCCTCCAGAATCTCCTAAGGGGTCTAAGAAAACACCAAGCAACAGCGTTTGAAACAGACTGTAGCAAGTTACTACTTTTCCTTGCTTGGAAAATATGCAGGAGGAATTTTTTTATTATTTTCCTCATATTTTGAAAATAATACATTCTGTAGTCAGTTCTTTACACATTGGGAATAATGCTTCCTCCTATCACTAGGTAAAATGGACCTGTTTTGAAGGATCCTGAGCAAACTTCTACCCTGTGTCTTGGTCTTATTCAAGCCATACCATTTAATATTTCTATTCAGTTGAATGAAAAACCAACATCTGCAAACATGTAGCCATTAAAACTCATTCAGACTTGAATCTAACTAAAGTTATTTAAATCAAACTATTTGCATAGTTAAGTAACGTGCTAGTTACAAGCAAAAAGTCAGCAATACACAATTTCTGCCATACAATGATACACGATACCACATTTCCTTATGGTTATTTGGTTAATAGACTTGAAAAAGCAATTAATTTTAAGAATAACACTGCAGTCTTCTCTTGGAGACTCACAACTTTTATGACTTAGTTGTGCTCAGCATCTCGTCTATGTTATGGTAGGGGCACTTCATCTAGTTTCACATGATGATAAAGTTCAGCCATGTCTAGAGACAGGTTTTTACCTCTCTCAAACAAGCAAAAAGTTAGAAACTAATGGAATAAATGAAGTCTCAAATGAAGTCTCAAATGAAAACATGCATTTGTGTCCAGACCTGGGTTTATTTATGTCAATTTCCAACAACAACAAAAAAAAAAAAAAAAAATCAGTGAATCATGAACACTTTTCAAAGTTCCCCTTAAATCCTTAAATTTCACAGATGCTCTTATCTGACTAAACAGAGACAGCTGTTGAAAACATGCAGTTTGCTTCTGAACTTGCGTTTCATAATTTCTTATTTTGGAATCAGGTTGAAGGTTGGGACGGTAATGTGAAATCAGACTCTATTTGAGATATATCTAGTTTATGGCAACATTTCCAAAAGCAGAAATGTCTTGCTGCCTCTGAAAAATGAAACGTAACCTCCTCCTTCATAAGTGAAGAGGACACTAAAAGGAGGCAGTCATTGTTTTACTGCAAAGGAAGTGTCTGTGAAAACACAACTTTTTCTTCTTATTTTCTTGAGTAGTTAAATATTTCTTTTTGATTTCTCTAATCTAGTTTTTAATACAATCGATGGAAAATATTTCACATTATTTAAGTCATAAACCACTAGTTTAGGTGGATTTGATTATCAGTTACAGGAGGTGGCACATTTCCAACATGCTACCAAGTGAACTTATGCACTTTTTATTCATAAATTCTTTATGTTGTGGTATCTTATAATTTGATTTACGGACTGTTTGGGTTTACAGCTTTTAGACTTATGTTCAGTTTTGTTTAGGTTTTGCCTTTTGTACTTTGGCCATTATTTATAAAATGAGAGCTCTGAGCAGGATTTGGGTAGCATACCTGTGCTCTAACAAGGATGGGGGAAGGTTTCTGACAGGGCACACACTCTTCATTTGCAACTTGAAAATGCTACGGTTTTTTTTGGCAAACATCACCAGGAACAGGCAATGAAAAAACAGATGCTACGTGAAGACTTTTCCCACTAAACCCACAGCTTTGGAACAAAGCAAACCTCAAAGAGACAAAACCACCACCTACATCAAACAGTCTAAAACACATTATCATGAATGCTGTGGTTTCTTGGTAAAATCAGTTCTTAAAATGCCTCAAGAAGTGCATGCCAGACCCTTAGATACAACAAATAATTAGTGGTGGGATAAACTTTAAAAGAACCACTATATGATACACATCAGTCAAATCCTGGAAAGTCTGTAGCCCTGGAGTAAACTAGAGTAGGTTTCACAGAATTCGTTGCATCTTCTCAGATTTACTCCAGCTAAAGTCTGGCTCATTCGTTTATGCAGACATCTTGATGTTTTCCATGTCCCTTATCTCTTTCTCTCCCCTTTCATGCCAAACCAGGATGGTTTCTGCTCTCCTGACCCTGTCATTCCAGGCCTGTGACTCCCAACTGGTTCAGAGGCAAACCATTTCAGAGTTTGACTCTGAACAGACTTTGACATTTGACAGAGACAGAAACCATTTGATAGAGTTTGACAGCCAGCGGAATTCCTTTTCCCACGACCTCAGAAATGGAGGAACACTGTTGATACTGCTCAAAACACAAATGCCTGCTATTGTGATTTGACATTTAAATGGAGTGACTAAGCCTCTATTCCACTGAAATCTTGCCACTGATTTCAGCAGAACCAGACTTGTATGCATAAAAATGGTAGTTCTTATTATCCCAAAACAGACACTTCATTTGCTGTAGGAAATAAAACTATTTGGTTTTGGAACTACTTGGGACGTGTATTGCTGCACTGTAGATGAAAGAACCCTCCCTATAAAAAATAGTGGTTTTCATCCCTGGAGCCAAAGTTGACATTAGAGATTCTCATCCCATTCTAGTGGCTTGGCTGCTTGTTGGGGTTGTCACAGGCTCATCCTCACACGGAGGCACCATTGTAGTGGTTTTGTCAGCGGGGATGCTGGATACGTAACTTCAAGGGACAGGATTTTGATGTTTAAGTCCAATTTATTTTCCAGATAAGCACATCAGTCTCAGTAAACAACAAAGCATCCATTACAGAGAAATCACCAGTTGTCTCTCTACCACAACAGATATAACTTCCTGGACTAATAGGAAGCTGACACGTATACTACTATGTTTTTACTTACTGACCTATCACCTTAAGTTTTTTCTACTGCAATGCAGTGATTTTTAGCCAATGTCTTAACCTGCACATTTCCACATACTTATTAACTCTTAACTTATTCTAAAAAATCACACTTCTATTTCTATCTTTTAAACTCTTTATTATCTTACTCAATATGATTTCTTACCTACTTAAAACACTTTTTACCTTTAACTTACAAAACTACAAACCTATAACCCTTTATTTATTGTCTGTATATACTTCTTATTTCATCAATCCAAGCTCCCCCCAGGCCTCAGGTTAAACCCACTAGATTCTGTGGAGGTTTCTACTTTTCGATTTCCTACAGCTGCTCACCATCTGCTGCAGAACTATGGTTGAGCACTCAAGCTCCTATGTTCCTGGGAAGCAAACACTTGCAACAAAGACATTTTTATCCAGTTGCTCTTCCTTCAAATATGACTCAAACATTCAATGTAGACAATACACAATACTTTGGGGCAAAGAGGCCAGCATAAATGCTGCACTACAAACCCATTTTGTAGCTACTTTTATTAGGAGAATGATAAAATTGTATTTTTTTACATGAATTATGGCCATGAGTTACTCAGTGGTGGAATCTACAGACTAGACGTCTTGTACTGGGGCTTGTCATACAGACAGAAAAAGCATTATCATCTATTTAACCAGACTCCATTTCCAACATTATATTTAGGATGATGTTTCCCCTGTGCTAATTAACTGCATTCACAGTTATATCACTGTAAAATACTTTAATTTATATTGCTTAATTTTCTTCTTCTTTATGCACTGAAACAAAAAAAAGAAAAAAACTATATGCACAAAGTAGCTTCCATATTTTTTCCATATTTGTCAATACTTTGACAATTAGTTTCTTCCTTCGACTTGTACCCAATGCATCACTTTTATCATCAGTTTTATTATTATGGCATAAGATTGATCACCTTACATTAAGATCATCTGCTCACAAGCCAAAGACAGTCCCCATCTTAAGGAATTCACTATCATCTGAGAGGAGGAAAAACAGGCTTCCTATAAAAAAATTAAGAGTAAACATCCAAAAATACCACTTCTTCTTGCTTTTGGAATAAGAGAGGAATTTGATGTGCCTTTACCACACAGCAATGTCTCTATTAATAGTCATAGATTGTTCCTCAGAGGGGATTTTCAGTCTGTCCTGTAAGCCCAGCACTGAATCCATGCACACATATTGTGCCACAGGCAGAGTAACTCCTTAATGAATGAGACATGTTAATAGAAGGGTAGTGTGAGTTACAGCAAGGTATCACAACAAAAGCTATCCTTAGCCATGACTAAGAGGGATTAGGTCAATCCTTGTATCACAGTTCAGATTTGTCAGACAGGTTTGTCCTCCCTTTGGATTGCAGTAAGGAAGTTTATCCAGAGATGTTCAATAAAACACACATATTACTATCTATGCAGCAAACCTGAGAATCAGATATATTATTCAAAAAGGAAAAAAATCACTTTTTTTACCTTCAAATAGCACTGAAGAAAACCATGGAAAGGAAATAAAAAATTAGTGTCATACAATGTGACAAGTTACATTTGGAACTGACAGAAAAATTGGTCACCACATAAATTATTTTCTGGATACAAATTTTTACTCCTGTCTCTTAGATACTGATTTTGAAACTCTCTTTTGCAGATGCAATCTCCCATTTCTCAGGGATGTGCTTACATGAAGTTTCTCTTCCAGGACTATTTCATTTTTAAAGTTTTCACTGTTCCAGTAAGTCCTGGGAGCTATGGGAAACCTGCCCCTCTTTTCTCAAGAGTTGTTGTACACAAATGCAGGATACAAAAATACACATAAAAGACCTCTCATAATCCAAGTTAGCAGGGAAAAACTTGTAAATGAAAATTAGGTTGATCTTTTTAACTTCTTTTTGAAAAAAAGTCTAGATAGAAATATAAATGATGTCTCTGACAATGCTTGGGAGGTATGTAGTTCTACATATTTGAGAGCTATATCTGCTTTCTGTTAACTTTATGATGATGGGCTGCCTGAACATGCCTACCTAGGAATAATTGCTCTGGTGCTCTTTTAGCATATATGGGGACAAGGATCCAAACCAATTGCCCTGTGCTACATCATGGCATCTATCTCCTCACTTCCTCTGAAGATGCATAGCTGTGGAAGTACTTGATGGAAACAAATTAAGATTCTTGTTAATTACCTCACTGCCTCAGTGCTAAACCTGAATGGTAATGTCAGATGTCAGTTTCTGGGAATTACTCTTTCCTCTATGGCTTGAACAGATCTTGTGTGATATCGTAACTCTCTTGGTAAATAAAACTTTTTGCTATTTTTTCAGTCTTTCAGACATGCACAAGTATTATGTTAAAAACGATCAAATTTTATTTGTGATTTTCTCTTCTGATTGACTCTAAGTCTGACTCTTCAGGGCTTCTTTAAAGAGAAAACCTGCTGCAGTTGGGTCCCCCGTGTTCCACATCAGCCTCACTGGCCATGGTTGGTCTCACATGGGGTGCAGCAGCTCCCTTCAAGCTCTGGACTGGGCTCCCATTCCTTGTCAGAGCCATGTCCATCTGCACCTGTCCCCAGCTTGGACAAATCTGTCCTGTTGCTGTGGACTGGCCTGGTGAGCACTGGACCTGACCTGTGGATTGACTTCCCAGCTTGAGCTTGGACCTGGCAGCATCACCACCACCTTTCCTGGTGATCTGGACTCTTGGTTGATCTCAGTCCCCTCCCCAGACCTGTTTTGCTCACTTCAGCCCATGTGCTACCCTGCTTGGCTCCTTTAGGCAGCAGTTGCCCCTTCTGCTCTCTGGTTGAGTCTATTCCTCAACCTTTTCTAGCTCCCAGATAGAAAACACAGCTTGAGATGATGGGCTTTTTTAAAAAAATTACTTAAACATAACGTACTGTGTGTTTTAACTCACAAAGCCTTCACTTTGAGCCCATTGACACAGCTGTAACAAGACTGTTATACCCCCTAGCTGTCCAAAACTTATTTTTCTTTTAAGAGCTTGTCTTGTTTTTCCTGAGCAGACTCACTGTATGCACCATATTATCCATACTAAAACTCTGCTGTTACAGCCTCTTACTCACAGCATGTCTGTGGAATTTTTTGAACTGGAAAAGTGAAATTCTCAATGTCCCAGTTTCTGGCTATGACACCTAGACAGGTCTCCCTTCTGCCATTCTTACACACATCCCCTTAGAAGATGTGAGGCAGAAAAGCTGCATATGAGAGGTTTTCAGTTCCAGTTTCCTCTGTGCCTCAATCATTCGAGCTTCTTTAGCACCATGAGTAAAGCTGGACTGAAACCTTAGCACAGGCCTGAAGTTTCAGCTGCCTTCAAGAGGGATAGTCCTTAATGCAGAGTTCTGTGCTTTTCCAAATTGTACCCCTACTGATTAAAAGGCATTTTTGAAAAGCCAGTCATGGTGGATGATGTTTTACAATGGAAGCTGTTTAAAAAGATAATTAAAAGAATAACTGCTATAATGAAAACTTAACATTTCTAAAACTGACCAAAATTACCACAGCTGTCTTCCATGACTTTAACTTTCTTCTTTTCTGCTAGTAAAAACCAAGATATTAAAGGTTTTCCAGCTTTACCACACAGCTGCATTTTTAGATTTGTGGACAGAGTGAGTGATCTTCAGCCAGCATATGAACCCATGGCCTCTCATCCTGGTTTCTTTTCACTACATCACATCTTCTACAAAGTCAGATTTTTCCAGTCAGTGCTGCATGGCCCTTTCTGAAATGCACATTTACAGCAGCAGCAATGCACAAAGACAAGTAGATTGCCATGTCACATGAGGGCATTGCACAGTGTTACATAAGGGGGCTCCCTCTGAGTTATTAGTTTTATGTCAGTTTTGGCATACACTCAAATGAAATGTGGAAAAGACTAGATAAGGAGTGAAGAATGAATTGCCTTCATTAATATTCAACCACGGTTTTTAGCTTAATTATGACCTACTCTTGTGAAGAGCTGAACAGAGCGAAAGCCAGTTGCTGTGGCCACTGTGCCGTGACAGCTTGTGTGGCTCTGATTAATAGGCCTGGAAGATCCTTTTGGTGACATACAAGGTCTATGCCTGGAGCCAAGGTACCTCGAGGAGAGCTGGGAACAAACCTAACTTGTTCTCATTGAATAACGCACTCACTGTCTTTATGAGAGTGAATAGGGAATTAATTTTACTGAGTTTGGGGCACACAAGAGCAGTGCAAGTACAGCAGTATTTCAGACTGGAAAACTGGATAAACATTTTTAGATGGAACAAGACTGTTTATAAATTAAAAATTTGGACTTTATAAATCTCTTCCAAGCAAAACAATTTGACATAAACAAGCACAAGCCTTAACTATTAGATTTTAAATATTAGTATTATTTGAGGGTTAAAATTTTGATAACATTAATTCCACTCTTTAAACAGACTATGGCATAGGTTTAACTATCAGTGAATACACATCTTAAAGTAGATGTAGATTGACTACAGTAGAACCAACCATCCAGATTTGGGTTTTATTACTTTTCTCACAGATCAAGACCATTATATGACATAAGGGAACCATGAAACGATGTGTTTCATTAAGAATCTTTTATATAACCTACTTCTCTCTGTGTAATCACACAACTACGTACTCATTTCTCAAATTGTGGTCAGAGTAAAGGTGACATACAAGTAATTCCAATACTTAGGTCTGAAAACCTGGGACATACTGACTGGGGAATAGGAGCTAGCTGTCAGTGGAAAGCTAATGAATTCAGAAATGCTGAGACGTGTCCTCTAATTTTCTTAAATCCCTTTAAAACCTAACTGATTTCACTTCAAATATTCCATGTTTGGTCCCACATCAAATGCATGGTTCTGCATAGGATAATTCAGTATTTCCCATATGACTGTGAACAACAGGAAATTTAACTTGTACCTCTTTATATATGTTACATAAAGAGCACTTGGCCTTACACCAGGTTAAAATTATGACTTCAGAAGGAAAGAAGAGACAACAACACTTGTTACAATGATGATTGGGGTTTGTACCTTTTCTAAACACTAACAAAATATTTTTGAAAGGACAAGTAAATCAGTTTCAGAAATATCAGTGCTGAGAACTTATTCTTTTTCAGAATTACTGGGTTTTTTTAAATTTGCTGAAGGAGGCTTCATGAGAAATCTATATTATTTATTAACAATGGAGGATTTACTTGAGAGTAATCCAACACCAAACATAAGAAGACTCCAGCATCCTTCCAGTTTCCTGTCCTGTTTCAGTAACAGCTGTCAACTGCCATGAACCAGACATGTTTCATTTTTGAGTTAGCAAACTATATGTATTAAAGTAATAAAAAATCTGCCAGTCTGGAATGTATGTTGTGTAATACTGAAGAAAAGCAATTACCTGGATTTGGGTATATGTGCAGGATAAAAATGTGGTGAACTGCTCTGAATTTCTGGATATTTTTCTGCAGAGGACTCCAATAGAGATGTGCATTCAGGGCATAATCCCTTCATTTCAATTAAGGAAGGCCTTTTTATTATCTCTAATGGGGATAAAAGTGATCTATGTTGAAAGTAGATCTTGCTTATTTTAGTGTATGACAAAGGAATTGAAAACTTAAGAATCAGTAACAGAAACTTTCTCTTTGTTCCTTCCTCTTTCTTAGGAAACTGTACTGACCAGCACTGAATTTGCTTTTCCTGGTAGGCAAGCCTGAACAGCTAATGACACAGGAGGTGGTTCCACTGCCAGGGCCTGTAAGGAACGTAAGTAGCAGCAGTAAAATCTTTCTAAGCCAGTTCCTACAAAAGTGTCATCTTCAATACTGAACATCTCAACAGAAGGCATTGGCAACACTGAAATAGATGGGTTTATAAAACTGAGATTTAGAAATGAGCTATCTTCACTTGAATGCAGTAGTTGCATGGTATTGTAAAAGGACTTTTTTATTTTATTTTACCAAAATGCATAGTCCACATTTTTCCTACATGCTGTTATGGGAAGATGGCACTCAGCATTCCTAAGACTCAAACATGGCTTTGCAGAATAGAACGATGTTAACAATTAAAAATAGTGATTATGAAGAAGAAATTTAGAATATTTCAAAACATGGACTCTCTGTGGTATATATTTTTATACCAGTTTAACATCTCAAGTAATAGTAAAATCATACTAAGGTAATACAAGCAATCTGAAATCCACTGCAAGCAGCTCTGTTTTAAGTCAGCAATTCACACCAAATTCTTTCACTGCACTGAGAATGAATTCAGGAAAATAAATATCCAAGGAGAAATATGGATTTAATTGTTATTGCTGTTACGTTGCTAAAATAAAACAGCTGTGATCACACACTCAGATAAAGCCATTGTTTAACAAATATTTTTATTAAACATCTCTGTACTGGAGAGGAGTCCAGCTCCCCAAGAGCAGAGCAGGCTGCTTCCCGGACCACCCATTGCTCCCGAGGTAAAACAACCCATCCAGCTGTTGGGGGTGGGGGAGCAGGACCAGACACACTGCACACCATGGCAGGCATGGAGCAGCTCCTGTTTGCTCACAGGCACATTAACAGCTGGAGCTTCACATGCAAGTAAACAGGTCACAATTTTTTATTAAAACATGCATTTGACCCCCAGTAATGACATCAGTGAGGCTTTTTGGAGGGCACATCCCCAAAACTCAAAAGGACCAGGGCAGAGAAGTCTCAAACACTGAGGTCAGCTGATTACAAGAGGCAGTGGGGGAAAGCAGGCACAGAGGGAGGTCAGAGGTACAACAGGAGCAGTCAGGAAAATAAATTGGCCACGGGAATACAGTAAATAAACTGTGTGAGCTGGGAATAAAATCCAAAAGTCCTGATTCCTTGTCTCTGCTCTCTTGCCCCAGTCCTAATCAGATCCTCTCTCAAAATTACATTCTAATATAGACAGTCCAGGAAACTGAAACATTTCTGCTATCTACAAACCAAATGTAGCAAAAGGTGGATAAAGGTTTCCTTCAAATAGTCACTCCACTGTTTCTGTTAGGGCCTCAAAGACTATGTAAATAAATACTGCACTTTTCCTCCAGGCTGGCCGTCAGAACTTTTGAGCTTGCAGAATTTATCATTCATCTACTTATGAACAGGTGTCAGGATATTTTCAAGAATTATTCATATTTAAAATCTAGGTAATCTTCTACAGGGTATTTCCTTCCAGTTCTGACATCCACCAGTCTGTTTCCTATTATTGATGGTTTGTTGGGGTTATCAGAGGAGTTGTAAATGCAAAACATTTTCATGCACAATATTTATAAATATCCAGAACTGAATGAGATTTATATCACTTTTCTATTTCAGTAAAATAATAAAATCTCATATTCATACCAGAGAGAAAATAGATAAAGAAAGTATGAAGGTTCATAGTCATGAAATTTTCTACATAAAAAAGCTACATAATCTAAAGGATACATGAGGAGACTTAAATTTGTGCAACTGCTTCTAGTCTTTAATTGTAAATATGCACTGTTTTCCATGGAATATGCAGTGTGGTTTTTCCAAACACATTTTTAGCAAACCAATTAAGCACCTGGTCCTATCTAAGACTTCAAAGTGCCAAGCAAAAAAAAAGCAGATTTAGGATGGGCATGGGATTACTGAAGTTGAGCCATTGCAAAGTACATTGATCAATTTGCCTAAAAACCCATCAGTCATTGAATACAAGTGCTCTGTTTTAATTTAAGGTTTTATCACCCACTTGGAACTTGGAGCCCATGCGTCAGGTCTTCAGTGGTGCAGATCAAAGCAGTTTTCCTATAATCCACAATTATACAAGTTTGGAACTGGTCTAAATATTTCACAGAATCACAGAATACTCAGAGTCAGAATGGACCCACAGGGATGACAGAATCACAGAATCATGGAATGGTTTAGGTTGGAAGGGGCCTTAAAGCTCACCCATTCCTCCCCCTGCCATGGGCTTCCCCTATCTACCCCTTTCACTGTGCCAGGGTGCTCCTGGCCCCATCCAGCCTGGCCTTGGGCACTTCCAGAGATCCAGGAGCAGCTACAGCTTCTCTGGGCATCCTGTGCCAGGGCCTGCCCACCCTCCCGGGGAAGAATTTCTTCCCAATACCCAATCTAAACCTACTCTCTGTCAGTGTGAATCCATTTCCCCATGTCACAGGATCACAGAATATTCTGAGTTGAAAGGGACCCACAAAGATCAGCAAGTCCAGCTGTGAAGCGAATGGCCCATACAGGGTCCAAACCCACAACCTTGGCATTATTAGCACCATGCTCCAACCAACTGAGCTAATGTCCTAACACTACACGCCCTTCCTTGTAAATAGTCCCTCTCTCCATCCTTCTCCAGTCCAGCTCCTGTCCCTGCCACCCTCGGCATCCCTGGCAGTGCTGTCCGAACGCTCCTGGAGCTCTGGCAGCCTCGGGGCCAGGGCCATTCCCTGGGGAGCCTGGGCAGTGCCAGCACCCTCTGGGGGAAGCAGAACCTTTCCCTTATTGCAGCCCGATGGCAGCGCCTGGGCCTGCGGCCTGCGCTCCCCTTGGCCAGCGCTGCCCTCTCGCGGCACATGCCGAGCTGGCTCTGCGGGGCCCGGCAAGCACAGCTGGACAGCACAGCCAGCTGCGGATGTTTGCTTCCTGAATGGAAAGAACTAATAGGAAAAGCCCATCAGGACTTTAATAGTGTCCGTACAATGTTTCTGGACGACCTTTAAAATTATTGCAGCGGTCTCAAGGCCAGTCACTCCAAACTGTAATAGAATGTAAACCTGTTTAACAAACTCAGGTATGGAAACAGCAAAATTGTGTCCTGAGAAAAGTAGTTACTGATTCAATAGTTCTGGGAATAGATGCAAGGACAAGAGCAGTGTTGTTCTGTATTGACTGGCTGCTGTTTGCCGAGCCATGAGTGCTGATCTAATTAATTTCCAGTCTGTTTGTGTGGGCTACACTTATTGGCTCTTTCAGCATCCTATTATCTAGAGAAGGGCAATAGATTGAAAGCTGATTTGGTTTCCTCAGAAAACTTAATTTTAAAAAGCTGCACTTGACGTTCCCATATGGAACAAATATACACACACCTAAACTTTTTTGTTCTTTCCTATGGGAGTGTGATCACATAATTTACAACAGAGAAGCCATCCAAAGATGCCAGCTGGCTACATTCTATTTTCATTATTCAGGAATGACAAAGGGCTGTTTTAGCATGGAAATTTTACCTGTGAATACTTTTTCTTCAGAATGTGACAATGAAAACATTCACTGTAGCAGCAACTTTCATAATGCAAATTACTAATTGGTACCATTTATTGGCGTTTCAATTACTTGTCAGGTGACTGTGGTATGTGATTACTATCATGGTTCTGTGGAATTTACTGAGAAGCCTAAATTCATTTGAAAAAATATGATCTGGGAAGTAGTTTTCAAATAGAGTAGACAGAGAGACTTCTTGAACCAGCTTGAAGTTTAATGAAAGAGTAAACACGGGCTCTAATCAATGAAATCACTGCTCATTTGTCACTCAGCTAATATACCCCATGCAGCCAAAACACAAAAGCAAGTCAGTGAGAGGGATTTTCTACAAGCCTTTTCTGAAACAGAATTAAGCAGGACTTTAGAACTGGGCCCAGTTCATGTCAGATCTAACAGTACAGTGCCTAAAGGAGATATGAAGATTTGCAAGCTCCAATGTACAATTTCCAGAAATGTGAGTAATGTGGAATCAAACTTGCCTCAAGTGAAGATTTCAGGAGGTTATAAAATTTACACAACAAAGGTGGCCTTCTAATATCCAGAACCAGAGCAAATATATTACATGTGAGAATATTTTCAAGTGGCCTGGTCAGGGAGCAGGATGCTAAGGAAGAGTGATCTGTAGTCAAGGTTTCCCTATACAGAGATTACACACACAAAATTCCATCATACAGAGAAGAACAAGGCATTTTAAAACAGGGCACAGCTAAGCTAGGAGTTACAGATCATATCAGATATGCATACAATATTTATTTTGTCACTATAATTTCAGAGGCTGTGCTCAGTTCGACTGCTGGAAATGGTAGAGTAGTCCAAATAATTAGTGCCCTGATTAGAAAGAGGCTTTGAACAAGTAGTTGCATTCATGCTGTTGATTTTAGCAAAACTAGGCTAAATTCTGTTTAAGTGTGGAAAACTACATGAGAATCAACCAACAAATTTGTCAGCTAGAAAGGGCCACCTCACATTAAGAATTAGAAAAGCAAGGCTTTTCCCAGGATATCGAGCTCACAGGTGTATAGGAAATACAGGAGGGAATTCACAGAAGGAAGGTCCTGCTAACGATATCAAATAGGGGTCAGGCAGCCTCAAGGCATTAATAGTTCTCAAACAGAACTACAATTTAATGTATCACTTAAAGTTGTGTATATGTCCATTAATCAAAAGAGCAACTGTGAGACAACAAAGAAACAAGAAAAATCTCCTTTCATTAGCTACTGTGCTCCCTCACCAAGAGAACACTAAACTAGCTGAATTAATAAAATGTACCCCATCTAGTAAGAACATCCTGTAATATGTTGCATGCAAGCTGGTTTTAGCTCATTTTGCAAGTAGGATTGATTTTTAGAAATTTCAGACCTTCATGTTAATCCCAGATAATAGTGCAGTTTGGTAGACTAATCAGATTACAAGGAATATCAGCATGATTTGATTTTAAATGATGTGAAACATGTTACTGGAACTATCACCCTCTCGTTTTATGAAAGGGTGACCTGGAAAAATGGCAGACAGGGTTCACATCTCAACAGCTGCAGACCTCTCCTTCAAGTCCCTTTTGAAAATATGGCTTTGTTTATTCTGCCTTATCTCTGACTGACATTTTTTGATAGCAAGTTATGAATTTTAAAAAGATGTAGACTTTGTAACAAAAATGGATTGTGTAAACAAACACTGTGTAAGAAAACGGTGTACAAAGTTACCTTTTACACATACATCACTGATTTACCACCTGCTACAACGAAATATCTGATGTGTGTTTTCAATTAAAAACCCCACTATTCTACCTATTCCTTCCCACTAATTTGATTAATAAGCTTCCTTTTTGCATCTCCCTCATTCCCCACATCTTTATTTTCATTGGTTACAGCAGGACTCAAGCCTATTTTATTTCTGGTTAATCTGATTAGGTAAGAACGTGGGATTGTGATGTCAGTGCATTAGTAGATGTTTCCTGCAGGAAAGATGGCAATTTTGACCTTCTAGAAGCAAGTCATGATCTGACTGGAAGATGAAAATAGAGCAAGCCAAACTGCACTAGTAACACCAACTCATTCTGAAAGAGCATNGTTGTGTATATGTCCATTAATCAAAAGAGCAACTGTGAGACAACAAAGAAACAAGAAAAATCTCCTTTCATTAGCTACTGTGCTCCCTCACCAAGAGAACACTAAACTAGCTGAATTAATAAAATGTACCCCATCTAGTAAGAACATCCTGTAATATGTTGCATGCAAGCTGGTTTTAGCTCATTTTGCAAGTAGGATTGATTTTTAGAAATTTCAGACCTTCATGTTAATCCCAGATAATAGTGCAGTTTGGTAGACTAATCAGATTACAAGGAATATCAGCATGATTTGATTTTAAATGATGTGAAACATGTTACTGGAACTATCACCCTCTCGTTTTATGAAAGGGTGACCTGGAAAAATGGCAGACAGGGTTCACATCTCAACAGCTGCAGACCTCTCCTTCAAGTCCCTTTTGAAAATATGGCTTTGTTTATTCTGCCTTATCTCTGACTGACATTTTTTGATAGCAAGTTATGAATTTTAAAAAGATGTAGACTTTGTAACAAAAATGGATTGTGTAAACAAACACTGTGTAAGAAAACGGTGTACAAAGTTACCTTTTACACATACATCACTGATTTACCACCTGCTACAACGAAATATCTGATGTGTGTTTTCAATTAAAAACCCCACTATTCTACCTATTCCTTCCCACTAATTTGATTAATAAGCTTCCTTTTTGCATCTCCCTCATTCCCCACATCTTTATTTTCATTGGTTACAGCAGGACTCAAGCCTATTTTATTTCTGGTTAATCTGATTAGGTAAGAACGTGGGATTGTGATGTCAGTGCATTAGTAGATGTTTCCTGCAGGAAAGATGGCAATTTTGACCTTCTAGAAGCAAGTCATGATCTGACTGGAAGATGAAAATAGAGCAAGCCAAACTGCACTAGTAACACCAACTCATTCTGAAAGAGCATAGTTCAAAGAGGGATTATGGCTCATGGACAGCATAATGTCCTTGTTTAGTTATTTGCCTGAAGGGAGCTTTGGCTAGGGGGAAAAGATCAACTTCAGCAAAAATAGCAGAACATCAGAAATACTGACTAATGAAAGGCCTTGGTTCTTACAAGGCAGAGCAAAGGCATCTAATAGACTCACTTTTCTACAAACGTATGACATTATTTGACTTTAACGTACCTATATTTATATTCTTTCGTTCCATGCTGATGAAACAATATTTATGAATTTTTCTACGGTACAAAATTGCTGTATTTCATTCTGTTGTTTTTTCCTCTTAAACTCAGAAATCTACATCAGCAATTGAACAACAGATGAGACTGAAACTAATGTAAACATCTAACTCCTTAAGTTATAAACTCATGATTTAAAAATACAATTATTTTGTACAATAGTTTAGTAGATTGCTTTATTATTATGGGCTGTCACTGTATTATTCAGCATTCATTATTTAATGAGCCTGTAAGGTGTATGCAGTTGGTTGCTGTGGGAATGTGGTGCTCAAACTGAAGCAATCCCTAACATTCTGGTTTTGAACCTTTCATTAGGCCTTAAAAAATGCTTCACGCAGAAGATGTTGTTGTAGCAGATATTGTTTATACCCAAGAGTCTCAATGAGCACAGCTGCTAAACCGAGTAACAGCTACAAAGCTGCACTGTTGGAGTAGCTCTAAGCAGTAATGACTGTTCACACCTGTATGCCTCGAGATTACCTTTATTCCAGTTACATCAACACGGAAAAACCTCATTCCTCACTTGAGCTGCAGCAGCTGTGATGTCACTCACCAAGTGCAGCAGGAAGCTCAGCTTATTGGCAAGAACTTTAATTTGCTGTGCAGATGAAATGCTGTGCTTTTATAAATGCAAAAACAGACTGTAAAGCTGAAGTCCTTTAAATACTGGAATCAGTATCATGATTAGGCAAAAGAAGCTGCTCAAATTGCAGGGAGCATTATCACTGCACTTAAGCTGCAGTTCAGCAGAATGCAACAGACCTGGGGATCTTGGAGAAAAAACAAACCAAAACCCAACAACAAAACAAACAGCACTTTTTATATTGGTGTCAGTGACTATACTTAAAGGTCCTTTTTTTTGACACTTCAAATGCTAATGATATTTATGTGTTCTAGTAGTCTCAAGTAATCGTCTTTGACCATGCTTCTAATTAAGTCAGAATCCCATACCCTACCTATTCACCACAGTAACCTCCCAGAGGCAGAAATGGGCCAGTTTTGAGCTGTCCAGCTGGGTCAATAG
>VZRF01000734.1:690-52797 GCA_013396875.1 Vireo altiloquus | reverse complement strand
GTCTTCTAAACCAAGACACAGACCTTTCTGGGGAGGAGGGAGGGAGTTTTACAAGGAATGAGTTGTGTAAGGGAGGGCAATTAGTATGATAAGATGCACCATCTTGCCCTGCAGAATTTGCCTTTTATCAGCCTCAAGGCCTTGTTTGTAGCCTGCAGGCAGTAACAGTTCACCTCTTCTGTGTATGCAGACTAGCCATTATACACCCAAAACTGTCCCCTTGGTGGATGCAAACCCGGCCTCAGCAAAACGCTGGAGCCTCCACAAATGGGTAAATGTTTTGAGTCATTAATCATTAATAATCTTATCTCTCACAGGTGCCAAAGTATCCCATGTATAGCTATATGAGCCCTATAAATATATGAGTTCACTGATTAGTGGCTAGTCCAGAAGTAATCTAGAGAAATGAGCCACCTAAAGCAAGTTGGTGAATTTGACAGATATTTTTAAATGTAGTTTCAAAGCTTCTTCTGCATAAGAAAACAGAAAAGGAAAAAATAAAATAAAATCACAGTTATAAAGAAGCTTATACTACTTCCTTGAAAGTATTTTAACTGTCCAAAGTCTCATGAGTTTCTCAGTTAACTTGAAAATATAAACCATACATTTGGAAATAGCTTGGGAACTTCTCTAGCTACATAATGTGTTGAAAGTGTACATTGAATGCATTAATTCCTCAGTTATTTGATATTTCTGTATCTTAGCTTTAATTTATTTAATTTTCATCTATATTTTATTTTGTAATTTTTGGCACACTAAATCTTACAGCTCTTCCAAGTATATACTTGATTGACCTAAATTCTCTTTTTTTTTGGGCCATTTGCTGTTTCTGCACAACCTTGAAAAATAAAGTGTAGGATGAAATAGAATAATCAAAGCATTATTAAAAATACTCCTGAGAATTTCATGTCTTTAATTTACAGACCGCAAATGTTACTGTGAGGAAGTGTTTGAAATATTTGATGCTTGTTAGTTTGCATAACAGAACATAGAAATGACTGTACAGGCAGAGGAAAAGTTAGGACTCTACAGGACTTTGTATTTAATTGAATTTTAAAAGGAGGTAAATGAAGTTCCTGCAGAAGTATACAGTCTTGAATAAAATTTTTAAAAATTTAAATAAAAGGAAAGCTAGTAGATTCTTCAGTAATCTGCTTCTTTAATAAAGATGTCCTAGCAATAAGAATCAGACACATTAATATTTCAAGACTTTTAGAATTTAATAAAACATTTAAAACCTCTCTAAAACCTTATGTGTACATTTTAGAACATCCCAATATTTTTGTACTTATAACCTCACCTTGTGACTCTCTGCATGAGCAAACTCCACAAATTTTTTTAAAATCTGTGTTTTTAAACTAAGATAGAGTTTCAAAACCTAACAGAAAACTGCTTGAAGAAATTTTTTCCTAGGTTCAATCTAAAAATCTGAACACTTGAAGGCATATTAGCTTATCAATTTTCAAGAAAGAATCAAGCAGTAAAATGAAACTCTATGTCCAGTATCCATTAAATGGTAGGGCGTTTTAAATCTGGATTACAAAAACATCTTTTTAGCCATAGTGGCTAATTTTGCATCACCATTTACTAGTAGGTTTCCTGCTTTTCCAAAGAACATTCTCAAGTATCAAATGTTATTTCATATTCTGCAAGTCAGTTTTCATTCTGCTGAAGTTCTTTCATTTTTAAATAAAATCCACGTTCCAAGAGGAAAATGAACTCTCAGCTTTACAGGTGATATTTCTTATTCTCCTACAGGAAACCTTGGTAGTTTACTGTCATTGTTGTACTATACACAAAGTAAGCTGCTTTCAAGGGATTGAATAGCAACCAGTTAAAGAATAATCCAGAATACTTGAATACTGGGTACTACATACAAGTTTAATTTATTTTATAGGTTCTTTTGAAATTTCACTGTTCTTAATTTAAAGCACTTGAGTAGGGTTTAGGGAAAGAATTTTGCATACTGATAGAATCTTTCCTAAAACAAAATTTTCTTTTATTAAAAGGCTAATTTCAGAAGTTTTACTCAGTTGAAGTTTTACACTTCCTGCCAACTCAAATCAGATCTTGTGTGACTTGGTAGAGGAAGTCTGATAGGAGTAAGGGCTCACAGACTTCATTTTTATAAACCCTCGAGTTTCTAAGAGACAAGAATAAGTAGGTACACTTATGAAAGTAAAAGAGTGGGGCAGGTGAGAAATTGACTGATTCAACACCTCATAAATATTACTTCCATTGTTAGAATACTCGTATATTTTTAAAGAAATTCTTGAGTGGTCTTCAAGAACACATACTATTCTTCTTTGTTCTGTGTGATGCTCTTGAAATCATGCTCTCAGAACCAGTCATTGACCAATATTCCATTTAAAAGAACCCCAAAAACCCAAACACCCATCACCCCTGACCTAAACAACCAAAGACACATTAATATTAACACTATTACACTCATAGAAGTTTAATGTTAATCAGATCATCAGTGCACCTTTATCTCTGTAGAGCACTGGCTCTGATTTTTGTTATTCTTACATGAAGAGATGTGAGAAAAGTAAATTGTTGGTTTTAAATATTGCAGTAAATGGGAAGCAAAATCTGTGTTGAAAAGATTTTTTTTTTTCCATATCAAGTTATCAATTAAATATTTGCTTGCAAGTGCTGGACCTGTATCATGAAATGGTAAAACATGGTAAATCAAGTACATTAAAAGTTAACTATGTCAGAGGGGTCTAATTGGCTAACATAGAAAGTGGAATGGAATCCACCTTTATGGGGTCAATACTATTCCAAACACCAGTGAACACATTTTTTAAAGGCAGATCAGCTGTTTTCTAATGTGTTATTAAAAAAAAAGAAAAGGGATGTAAAGATGTATAATGATCACATCACCTGAAATAATGCTAAAACCCCATAATGTTTTTTCAAGGTGTATGCATAATGCTGAAGATATGAAAAGCTCTGATGAATTGTCCTGTGTTATGTTAAACCTAGCAGCAACAAAACCTGTGAAAAAAAAACAAATGGGAAATCTTTCCAAATGAGGTCAATTACAGAGTAGCAGTGAGCCTAAGAAGTGTAAACCGAATAATTGCTCAAGTGCCATTTCTCACTTACTGAGTTTTTACCCAGGTCTGTAGAGCTGACCGCTCTAGGGCCCGTATACATGTGTCTGTGTCCGTGATAACAGCACACTTGATCCTCTGACGCCTTGCTGAAATTGCTTTCCTGCTTATTGCTGTAGTTTACTTTTGATCCCTAATGGAAGAGGCACATTTAGTGTTCTCTTGTGTTAGAGATGTTAAACTGAAACATTCTGCTTTAATTGCACCGACACGAGTGGTTACTGCTCGAACACAAAGTAATGTGATTCTCCTCATAAAGGTGAAATCTTTGTGGAGAAGTTTTTCATAAATAATTGAAGTACAAACAATTGTAATACTAACTAATGGGAATTAGGGGCCATGGGCTTACAAACACGGCAATATGTTTTGCAGAGCTAGGAAAAACTGGAGTAACATCACGGAATAAGGTGACAAAATGTTTTCTTTTCCACTTGTAGGCATCTTAAATGTCTCTTTCTTTTGATATCTTATCTCAAAGTATATGTTAATTACAAGAATTTTGAGAATTTATTTGAGACCTGCATGAGTAAGTAGAAAATTCAATTGCACCCATTCATACTGGTAAATAATCCACCTTGCTATACTTAGGTTAGAATAGGGTTAAATAAACAGCCAAGCCCTGTTTTCTTGATCCTTTCATACCTTTGACTTCCAGGAGAGACAGAAGTATTCAAAAAGTATAACTGAAAAGCTTGAATTAACTGCCAGAGTTAATTTCGGAATTTTTTAAGAACTGTAATAATAGAGCAGTCTCACAGGACTTAATAAAGAACTACATCTTCCATTTGTAAGACTATTTAGATGTTCAAGACTTACTGTTTTCAAATGAGACTTACTGAAGCATTACATGCATGCTTCTCTGAGCTTCCTTATTTATGTTTGGGGTTTTTTAAGTAGTAGTAGTAGTAGTAATACTACTACTACTACGAAGAAACAAAGATATTCTATGACCTGTTTTATATTATTAAAATATAGCATGATATTGAAGAGAAGAATGTATTTGATAAATACATAAAACATTTGAATGAAAGAAATGCTGGGGAGACAAGAGAAAAAAAATTTTCTATTCTGTTAGCATCTGAGAACCATTTATACACTCTTAAAAATAAAATAAACACCTGATTCCCTAAAACAAGGAGATTATCATACCAAATTACACACACAATTTGGCTGTACCTGTGTACTTAGTTGATACCAGATGCATACAAATACCTTTAAAAATGGTAAAATTGTACTGATGTGCTTTATGTAGTAAAATAAGGTTTCAGAACGATTTTTTTTACATTAACCCCAGATAATGAGCTAATTTCTGTTTTAAGCATAGGTTTGAGATTCTTTTACATTTATATATGCATGCAGTACTTGATTCACTGTTGTCTCCCAGGCTTTAACACAAGAATTTAATTTCTGTGTTAACTTCTAAGCCAAATAATTGTCCAGGTCATTTACAAATGGTTGTTGATCATTCTGAGCACCTCACATACAACTGTCAATGTAATTATACAATGGAAGTAAGTTTTGTGTGACATTTAAGGACAGGACTCTGGAACTTAATGTTACACTAAAATCGTTGTCATGGACAAAAAGAAATGGGATATATAGAACCAAAGAGTATGATGTTAATCAGTGATGTTTCAATAGAACAACATTACACAAAATTAACTTAGTAAAATGGGAAAATCTCACTAAGAATACAATCACCGTTGCTATACAGTAAATTTTTTACTTTCTACCTCTTGGTTCTGGTGTTGTGTTCACCTTTCCAGCAACTCTCCAAGTCCAAATACCAACAATTCACACTTTCTGGGGAAGAGCAGGGGAAGGGACATAAGATAACAAGTTCCAGCCTCTTAAGATCTCGGACAGAGAATGATTGGTATGTATTCTGGGGTTTCATCTCACTCTCAGATGGACTGTAATTTAATTTTTGTACTTCCATGTTACAGTCTTCTTCCTTCTCATTGCTTCTAATCTGAAGCCTGGAAGGTTAACCATGTACTTCCACATCTGGGGATATAAGAGAAATTACTGGTTGCACTGGGCCTCCCTGGGAGACTCAGGTCTTGCTCAGATGCAGTCATTTCAGAGCTGCATCTCCACCATGCTTGGCAATAGCCACCAAATGCTTGTTAAGAAAAAATGAAAGCAGGATACAGGCCAAGGCCAGTCAAGCCTGGCCCTGCGTCCCTGAACTGCCTGACCAGTACAAAACTTAAGGCTTTTTACTAATGACATTAAAAACACATGCCTTGTGGTACACTGAACGATCATTAACTTATTTCCTTTTGACAGTATTGCAAACATTGTGACAATCTCATAGCCGATATGTGTTCCAGGAATTGCAGGAGTAAGCAGAAGCAAAATGAACTGCTATTTCTGAAGAGGGTTTGTCAGATGTTTTCATTAGGGCTCTTACTTGCGTTTTATCTTGTAGGCCTAAAATCACATTTGTAAATGTAGACCAGGTACTTTCCTTTCTTTTCTTTTACTGCTGTATTCTGCATTTGGCACTGCAAGCTAAGTGAATGAAATATAGTCACCAAATTTGTAATGCTTATTTGAGTCATTGCTTTCATGTCCCTGGGCTGCAGTAAGAAACTTGGCTGCTGTAAGAAAGTCTTTTGCAGCAGTTTTTTTTATTGGACTAAATTTCTGGTATTTTTGGTGTTTTCTTGTATTTTCAGAAGAGAAAACTCACTGCTGACTTCCGGCTAACATCTTTCCTGAAGTGGTACATGTTTAGATAGGAAGGGGTGTCTATCCATACGGAATTTGTTTAAGTTCATCAATCATTCCTTTACATCTAGATAAATATTTTGGGAATAAGTATCAGCATGTATTTAAAAAAAAAAAAATATTCCTTTGGTAAAAATGCAAGCTATGAAGTCATGGATAACTATCACTATTAAATACATGCATCTACATACAAATACATACATTTAGTATTCAGACTTGCACATCCTATGCCTATTTTTTGCGTGTGGTTAAGAGATAAGTCATGCTTGGTCAAGATAAGGCTCCTTAATCGCTGTGTATCATGTTCTCTTATGTTGTGGTTTAGGAATGCTATTCTTTAGGTCACTGCTCCCATTGAAACCATGCACTGGTCCCTCATTTCCTTCCTTCCTACACCTGCCTCCTGGCTGGAGAGGGGAATTAGAGGTACAACAGGTAAAAGTCACAAGTTGTGATAAGAACAACTTATTGGAAACAACAATGGCATAAGAAAAACAAACACTAACAGCAACAATATTAGTAACAAAAGTGTACAAAACAGCGAGAGTGGTTCAAATGTAAATGGACCACAAAGCCCAATTCAACTGCTGTCACACTACAGCAGAGGCCACTTCCCCTGCTCCCAGAAGATTATATACAGAAAAACCTCCAGGTCTTAGCCATTCTCACTCCTGCCTACTGCAAAAATGAACCTGATCCTGAACAGAACTAAGCTTTCATTACCATCTTTCACAGTATCCATCTGGACAAAGTGTCCAGCACAGAGCTGGAAAAACACATCATGCAGACGGTGAGCAGTTGGCTCTCAAGGGTTATAGTTAATGGGGTTACATCAGACTGGTGGCCTGTCACTAGTGGGGTTCCATTAGTGCTCTTTAAAATCTTCTTAAATGGCTTGGACTGGAAGGGATACTAAGCATGTTTGCAGGTGACACAAAACTGGGAGGAGCTGTTGACTCCCTGGAGGGCAGAGAGGCCCTGCATAGATACCTTGACAAACCAGAGGCTGGGCAACCACCAACCATACAAAATTCAATGAGGGAAAGTGCCAGGTGCTGCGCTTGGGTCAACCCTGGATGTACGGACAGACTGGGGAATGAGATGCTGGAGAGCAGTGCCATGGCAGCCAGGAGGGCCAAGTGTGTCCTGGGGGGCATCAGGCACAGCATCGCCAGCCAGGCAAGGGAGGGAATTGTCCTGCTCTGCTCTGCCCTGGGGCAGCCTCACCTCCAGTGCTGGGGGCAGTTTTGATCACCTACATACAATAAAGACATTGAGCTATTAGAGAACATAAGGAACAAAGGAGGGCAATGAAGATGATGAAGGGCCTTGACTGGAATCCCTATGAGGAGTAGCTAAAGTCACTTGATCTGTTCAGCCTGGAAAAGAGGAGCCTGAGGGGACACCTCATTGCAGTCTGCAACTTCCTCATGAGGAGAAGAGGAGGGGCAGGGACTGATCTCTTCTCTCTGCTGACCAATGACAGGACTTCAGGAAATGGCATGAAGATGTGTCAGGAGNCTCTGCTCTGCCCTGGGGCAGCCTCACCTCCAGTGCTGGGGGCAGTTTTGATCACCTACATACAATAAAGACATTGAGCTATTAGAGAACATAAGGAACAAAGGAGGGCAATGAAGATGATGAAGGGCCTTGACTGGAATCCCTATGAGGAGTAGCTAAAGTCACTTGATCTGTTCAGCCTGGAAAAGAGGAGCCTGAGGGGACACCTCATTGCAGTCTGCAACTTCCTCATGAGGAGAAGAGGAGGGGCAGGGACTGATCTCTTCTCTCTGCTGACCAATGACAGGACTTCAGGAAATGGCATGAAGATGTGTCAGGAGGTTTAGGTTGGGTATTAGGGAAAGGTTCTTCACCCAGAGGGTGGCTGGCCAAGCCTGTTCACAAGAGAGTTCAAGAAGCATTTGGGCAATGCTCTCAGGCACAAGGTGTAACTCTTGGAGTGGTCCTGTGTAGGGCTAAGAGTAGGACCCGATGGTCCTTCTGGGTGCCTTCCAACGCAGCACATTCTGTCATTCTATGATCTTAAAACCAGTGCTTGAAAATGAGCTTTCAGGGAACATGAAAGCTTAATGTTTCATTGACTAAAGTTTAAATGACTACATGATGCTACTCAACTGCAAAAGCATTGTTAATTCAGTTACTCAAATGCTGTGTCCTGCTACACTCAGTAAGAGGAAAATTAAATTCTGTCATATATGAAAAAAATCTTGATGTATGCACATTTAATGAGGTATGGGGGTCAAAATGTACGGTGTCTAAATGCTGATTAAAGAGGGAACTCCTGCACTCCAATTGATGCCTTCTCAGCCCTAATTTCATCTTAGGTGCCTGGCCCCTGCTAAGGTCACTGCCTACCAAAACCCATGGATGTGCCCCAGTGCTGCTCCCCGTTGGCTCTTTTCCCCCACCTGACTTCCTCTATTCCACATACATCTAAGTTCAGATGTCTTTCTTGGGTTGGAGTATTCTATTTTTGTTTCACTAAAGTAATTTAGTGGTTTCATTTTCATCTAAAATCTCATTTCATGATTATTCCTCTAGTGAACATTTTGATGTGAGTAAAGTTAAAAGGCTCATCCCATGTGCTTTCTTATTTGTTTACTACTGGTAAATGTTTATCATTTACAGAGCTCCTATCAGTACTTTTAGGGATGTAATAATATTACCAAATTAGATAGATATTTTCTGATATATTTCTGTATCTTAAAAGGGTTGTTCTCTTATTCAGCTAACTGGAACTAAAAATTACCTGAAGCAAGTAAATTGTTGGAATACTTCTTCTCCACTTCTTGAATACTGCTGCCAGGAGAGAAAATATGAATGTATTTCTAACAAAGGACACTCAAGAAACAGACTTTCCAAAGGGCAGATGAAAACAAGACCACAGTAATAATCATAGCCCTGAAGACCTGTTCAATTTCTTATTATTGCTTTTACTTAGTACCTGCTGTGTTCCTACTGTGCTGGTTTGAGAACACATTATCTCCAAGCACTGGTACAACACACAGTCAGGTTAACAACACATTTCAGTTACCAGCAACCCTCAATGCTCAGCAGATAGTGTTAATCTACAGTTTCCAAGAAGGAATAAGAGACGAAAACTTGTCTGAGTAGAAAATCTACAGGCCAATTTGTTACATATGCTTTATCAAAATTATTGGTTTCCAGTTTCAACTGCCTGTGAATAATTTTTTTTTTTATTCTAATCTACAAAACGAAGAGCATTTTGGGACTTGCTTTTAATCTGTGTGAGATTAATCTCTAATTTTTTTTCCCAACACAGCTGCAGGACATTGCCTCGTTCTGCAAAGGGGGAAACAGGAAGGCTGTAATGTCCACAAAGTTTTAGTGGCCTGTTAGGAGATTTTAAATAATTTTAAAATTCATGCATGAGTTGAGGAATTAGACATAGAAGGACATCATTTCATGAGTAGTACTGAACCAAGAGTAGGTCTGACTTGTGAGTGAAAATGATTACTTTGAACACTGTATTTCTTTTTAATGATAGAGAAGTCCAATTCTCACACTATGAATCTTGTTTTAAAAAAAGAGAACAAACTGCATACAGGGAACCAAGAATATGATGTTGGTCACATTAATGTTTCAAGGGCAAAATATCATCCCAAATTATGTCAGCAAAACATAAAAATCGCATTAGTAAAATTTTATGGTTTTATTTTTCTCGACTTGGAGATGGTACCAAAACACTTAATGTGATAAGCATGGTGAATGGACACATACAACACATTTTTCACTTTATTTTGCAAATGAGTTTTCACATAGTAGCTGGCTTTTGTCTTCCAAAAATATGGTGAAGACTGCATTGAAAGTAGTACAGAGGTCACCTGCGTGATTGTCTCTGAAATAAAGTGTTTCAGACTACACTGTATTTTGCTTCAATTTTTTCCTCCATCTCCTGTAAGCCAACCAAATAAAGCTGCTTACCTCATTTTTTGGCTTATCCTAGAGCTTATTATTCATCTTTTTCAGTCTATGTCTCCCTCGTCTCCAGTTTATGAGCACTGAAGATTAATAGAATACTCAGTGTTGGAAAAGGGAAAAATGTGCGGCATGAGGGCTGAAAACTGTCATTTAAATGAGTTGTTGTCTCTTGGATATCCCTTCTTTCAAGAATAATGAGCTATCCTGCTCTTTTTTGTATAAGATTTTTTATTATAGAAAGTAAACTGTACTTTAACTGTAGTGTTAAAATAATTTTCTTGAACAATTACTTGCTTTACATCATAAAATGAAAACAACTAGTGTTTGAAGATTGCTAGGTCTGTTTTCATGTCCCTACATATCTGTGTATGTCTGCCAAAAGTGAGTTTCAAATAATATTCCCTAATCAGCCAGCTCCGTATAGTTAGAAAGGAAGCATTTAAAACTGATCACAGGAGAGAATGTCACTACGACTTCCTGTTTGCCTCATCTATCATCCCCCTGTGGTTAGTTTTCAGGAAGCAGATGCATCCATTGCATTTGACAAAAATGTTTAACTTTTTCCCTTGCATTCTTTTAGTCTCATTCAGAATATAAATCTTGCCCGAAATCTCTTCATATTCCAGCAGCCGCCTCTGGGAATAAGACAAAGGACTTCTAACTCCAGAGGCAGAATTTACTGCCTGCCAATATTTAATTTTACTGCCATGTCCTTTGCTAATCTCATTGTTTGCAGTTTTTCCATATTGCCTCCATTTCCTGTTCTAATATCTTTGGATATAAACATCACGCACTCTCCTAACTTGTTATATTTGGCCTTCAGATCATGTAAATATTAATCAGTTTCCAAAATCACCTGAATACTATACTTATACTGGAATGTAAAGTTCTCTTAGATACCTTGCCACAACAAGAAAACTGAGAAAACATTTGTCTTCCCTGATGCTAATAGTTCTGTTCTGCCTAACCAAACTATTAGGGCTTCATTTTTATAGTGGCATCTTTTCTGAATTCCACCTTTAATCTTGCTGTGTTAAATTTTAAACTTAACTTTACTTTCTGAGACTATGGTCTTGCAAACAGTCTTAGAACTGTGTTCTCATAACATTTCTCATTCTTTTGCTTTCTGTTAGTTCTCATTGCCTAGTAATCCATCTCAGTCAATTCTTCCTCTTCCTAGTCTACATATCTCCACAGATATTCAGTGATTCAGTGTTGTGCAGAAAAGAGGTGAAAAAACTTCTGAGTTTGGGAACTGCTCACCTATTTCATTACATCCCATATTAAAAACATGCAGCTCCTGTTATCACACCAGCTACAAGTCATTAATGAATGTAGCCCATTAATTTGTTTACCCTGGATAATGAGAGTGCTTGCTGTCTGAAACAATGTGTCATAGGCATCCTAAATGTACACCCTGTGTCTGAATTAGGAGTATCAGCTTACAATGACTCACAAAGGATAAAGACCGGTTACACCCATAAAGGTAAAAGCGTTATGAGGCAGGCTTTCTTTCTACCTTTTTTGAGCTCAATCATAGGCACAATAATGTAGTATGACTATTTAGTTTGGTTTTTTTTTTTGCCAGTGGCGCAGTAATAATTCTAATAGTTCTTAGCAGGCCACAGTTATGATGGTTTTAACCCTGTGATAACGGTGCAGGGAGCATGATCAACAGGTCAAAGCAGGTGATTCTTCCCCTCTGTTCCATTCTCATGAGACCACATCTAGAGTGCTGCAGACAACTCTGAGTGCCCAGTACAAGAAAGATGTTGACCTCTCAGTGTGGGTCCAGAGGAGGGCAACAAAAATGGTCAGAGGGCTGGAACACCTCTACTGTGAAGAAACGGTGTGAGAGCTGAGGCTGGTCAGCCTTGAGAAGGGAAAGCTTCAGGGAGACCTTATTTCAGCCTTTCAGTACATAATGGGAGCTTATAAAATAGACAGAGAGTTTTCACCAGAGTCTTTAATGGTAGACAAAAGGCCACTTGGATTGGACCACAGGATAGAAAATTCTACTACAGGAGGGTGAGATATTGGGAATAGTGGTCAGAGATTTGTGCATGCTTGGCCACTGGAGGTGGTCAAGGCCAGGTTGGACAGGCTAGGAGCAACGTGACCTAGTGAAAGATTCCTGTGCATGATAGGATTGTTGCCAACCCAACTCAAAACATCCTATGGCTCTATGCGTCTATGATATATAGCTGAAATGGAATATAATAGCAAAGATTATAGAAATATAATTCAAAGACCTTGAAGGTATGGTTACATTTTGAATACAGTTGACCATTAAAAATCCACTGTTGATTAATTCCAGGTCATTAAAAAAACCATAGCCACTGAGGAGCAGGGGGGGGAAAAAATTGGTTTTTTTCTGAGAAAACATCACACAGCAAAATGCTGAAGAAATATAGTAGAGCAAGAGGATAAGATACCTGCTGCTGCCTTCCAAAGTAATGGCTCTTTTGGACATCCTGCAGCATGAGGCAGACCAATCCTTGACATCTAAGACAATCAAGGACCACATAAAGTAAACAAGATGGTTTTAGTTATATGGTGATGTCCACTAGGTGATGTAGAATATGATTGTTAAGGAGTCATTGCTATAGTGGTCATGATGAATTGGGTACAAGAACAAATTATTGGTACCAAGTATGCTGTCAATGTGGTAATTCACTGAAGCTTAATTTGGAAGCTTAGTTTCAAACACACATAAGCACACTGAATTGAAACTAAAACAATGAACAGTCTGTCTTTCCCAAATCATTGACATATATTTGTGGTATTTCTGATTTTTGGGATATGACACCTCAAAACGGCAAAGATGAAGCAAGGTTTTTCATAGAGTAACATGACTTTCAGTAGTATGGAAAAGTTTCAATGACCTACTGATCTTGATCTTATTTGATTAGATTTTTGAACATACTTTTCAAAAAATATTGTGATATCCATTCTTAAATCCGTATCATTAAAAACTAAGTAACTTTTTCCAGGATTTTTAATTTGCTCTTTTTTTTCACTTCAAATAAAAGTATGTGATCATATATCTCTTTCCTCCCTCCCATTTTTATTTTGTGCTCAAATAAAAATGATGAAAAAGGAAGAAGTCTGTAGAAAAGGCGTCAACAAAGTGTGAGAATTTTCCTGGGCTCAAGGGTAAAACCAGCAGGGAATACTTTTTTTAGTATGTGTTAATAAGAGTTATTTACTGTCTTTACCTAGTCTTTTAAAACCAGATGCTGTTATTCATTAGTACAAGTTTTACAGAATACAGCACTGAGATTCATGTAAATCCAGTTCTCTCTTTTTTCCCATATTGCTCTTCATAAATAAAACTGATTTTTCAATAATTATTGTCATTATTGTGTTTCAAAAATATGGCCAAAATGAAAGAGTTGCAAAAATATATTGAATATGGGAAGATTACATGTTTTGCCTCTTGATCTGTGAAATAATGAGCAACAGAAGTTGCTAACAGTCCATCATTTATATTTAAAACAGTCATAAATAGAATTGCAGATTAAGTGTAATGTAGAATACTCCTTCTTTGACAAACAGATAGACTGAGTAATAAAAATTGTCTCTTTCTTTATTTGCAAATTTTTTTAAACAGTTCTTTGTTTTAGTTATTGTCACAGCTATTAACAGCAGATCCAAATGTCATACAAATCCTGAACATCAATTTAGCCAAATGACAGAACTTAAACAGTATTTGTCTTCCAATTCCAGCACCATATAGCAGACATTTTTTCTTTATCCATTTCGTGCACTACTGCTTTCCTTACCCTGTGTTCTCAATATCTACACTTCAAGAAAAAGCTGCTGAATTGGCATATTCGAGTATAAATAAAAATGTACTTCAACTTAGACTCTTTTAGTCCTATCTGTATAGTTTAAATGAACATTAAAGCTTTCTGTTACAGGTTTAAGTAACTCATTCTCCATGAGTAATCTTAGTAGTTATCATAATCATACTTACAATACTTTAATTTATAAGATGGTAAGAAGGTAATAAGCAAGTGAGTAGGCAGATATTTTATGCTGGCTGCTGTACACCCAGAAAGCTCAGTGAAATGTATATTATAAGGTTATGACCCTTGGTTTAACTTTTGAGAGTACTGAGACTCATTTTTTACTCCACTGCTGTTAATAGCAGTTCTTCAGGTATTGGAAAAAGACGACATGGGAATTATTTTCAAGACACTTGTTGCAAATAGTAGTTCAAATTCTGTTATCCATAGCAGGAAGATTTTCCATTTAGCTTTGCCATAGTACAGCACAATTCTTCAGAAATGAGGAAGTAAATAGTTAAGATACAAAATTTTCAAACTGTAACCATTTCATGTGAGGATTTATAACTTCAACTTCTCTGTCAGAAAATAAAATTTCTACATTTCTAACATGTTTAATATCTCCAATTCTGTATTAAAAAAAAAACAAAAACCAAAACCAAAGCAAACAAAAAACCCAACCAAACCTATGTGTCAATGCACTCAGAGAAATCAAATGATCATACACAATTTTAGGTATTATAACATAGCCAGAGTCATAATAGTGATACAACCTGGGGGAAATGTTACACTTTTAAGAAAAAAATAAAAGGGAAAATGAAAAAGAAAAGAAATTAAAAAGAAGTAAAAGACAAAGATAAAAAAAGTAAAAGAAAAATAAAATCTATGGAAAATAACTTACTCTTAGAGCTTGAAGAAGAATTTTACGAAATTTCTTCTCTGTGTGACCTGAAAAATAATCATGTCCTCATGTGAACTATTATGGTTTTTTTAAACAAAGTCTAGTAAGGAATTTATCCAGGCAAAATATTTCACTGAAACTTGACATGAGTTACATTTAGAAAGACCTCTTGTAGTTAAAGTGAAAAAACTCACAAAATCAGACTCTAAAGGAGCATTCAAAGTTAATAGTTTGTGTGTAGGCTCCTCATGTTTCTGTTCATGATAAGGTACATTATATTCTAAAAGCTGGACTTTCTTACCTGCTTTAAAATTGGCATAGGTCCATTCAGTCCCTAGGAGCTGTGTGACAACCTTCAAAGTTGTTAATTTTAAATAAAAAATTGATTTCTTCCCAAAAGGTTCACACTTTATTATAGAACTAGAGAAGCAATATCTGGTCATCATTTTGCAAGTTTAAACCAGAAAGTCACTGTAAAAATTCTCCATGAGTAGAAACTATTTGCAATTTCTGTCGTCATTAGAAACCAGTTTTGAATGACCAAAATGATGCTTACGTACTGGTGTTCTGGAGTTACACTTCTGCTAGCCTGTTCAAAATAACTATCAGTATTTAAATATAATCATCACAATTAGCCTCAAAAGATAGTTGCTTGGGTTGCCTTTAAGGATTACTGTTAAAAATAAAGGGGTTAGTATAAGAGGCCAGATAATTTTTTGACATTCCCTATGCACAATATTACCACAAAATTATTTCTGTCCCTCTAAAACCATCCCACCTCCCTGCCCCCAGCCCCTGTGCCAGGCCACATTATTGGAAAGTGAATATTTACACCATGCAACACGTCATCTGATACTAAGGGCTGTAGGCAGTTCCTAGTGTGGACTGGATCTGAGCTAGTAGACCAATGCAAAAATATTCATGTTTCTCAACATTCGTGTTTACCAACATAAACTCAGTAAGAATTCCTTCACAACTTTCCTGATAATGCATTTAGTTTTAGGACCCTTGAAATTCTTGATCACTATTCAGTAGTACAGTAGAAACTCCTTTAGAAAAACATGATGGCAAAAAAAAATGAAATGAAAATAAGAGTATGAGATCAAGTAGCCTTCTTAACTCAGGAGGCCAAAAAAGGCTGAAAGAAAGTAAACTATTTAATTTTTTTTTCACATCTCGGAGTACTGTACAATAACCAGACGTAGATGCTGGACATTCTTTTACTTGCATTATTAATTTTGCTGCTTCTCCACTTAGCTGATATACCCCACAATGTTTTCTGCACCAAAGTGACTTCAAAGTGAAAATATATTGAAATAACCTAGGGCCTCATTTTAGTTATATTTTTTAATTTAGTTTGATGTCTCACGGTGGCTGATATTTAGCCCAGTCTTTACATAGTGAAAATCTATGGTAAAGAACTCAATATAATTTCACTTACAGAAGTTAGGCCATGGAATTTAACTGCCCTCTTCACAAAATTCTAGATAGAAAAATATTCTGTATAAAATTTCAATCTGGCTTTTCTACAACCTCTTCAAAAATAAGGAAGGTGGGGGAGTTTGGTAGGGAATAAACAAAATCATTCTGTGTGTTTTCAGCTGCTTGAATGTATGTGATCTGCACCCATGTTTGATTCTGAAGTTGCAGATTTCATTTGAATAGTTTGACAGAAAATCTAATTCTAAATAGTTTTTTGATAAGAATTACTAGGTAAGATGGTAAGCATGTAGTATTTTAAAGTCAGAGCAAGATTTTAGTCCTTGAATATAAAAGTGGAAGCTGTACTAGGAAAGATGTGAACAAGAATTTGTTATCCTCTTGATTTCTCAGCCAAGCCAATTACAGTAGAAAGAGATTGTTTTGGAAAAGCAGAAACTAATTCTAGTCTGGCAGGTAATTGTTCTTCCTTGCTAACACATCTATTCCAAAATGACTTTATCTGAGGGTAAAGTAAGCTTTCCTTATGCTAAAATAAGAATCCTTGCACTGATTTCCTATTCACTGGGCTGTTACTCTTCAAAGACCCAAAGTATTTGTGATGATTTGGTACAAGATAAGAATTAAATAAGAGTACACGGTCTGTGACCATTGCATGCATTTTACTTTCTTACCTTTATGGAGATTTCTTCTGGAAATGACCCTTGATGGAATAACTTGATGGTGTACTAGCCCCAGCCAAAAACTGTATGATGCAGCTGCTCATTCACTCCCCCCACACCCCTCTGCAGTGGGACAAGGAGAATCAGAAAAAGGTAAAACTTGTAGTTTGAGATGAGAACAGTTTAATAATTGAAATTAAGTAAAATTATATAATAATAGCTATTAATATTTTTATTATTGTTGTTGTAATGAAAAGGAGAGAGAGGGAAAAGGAGAGGAACATACCACAAGATAAATAAATGATGTACAGTACAATTGCTCATGACCCATGACTCCCCAGCCTGTCCTCAAGCAGTGACTGGTGACTGAGAAAATTCCCCCCAGTTTATCTACTGAGCATGACATTCTACTACCTGGAATACTTCTTTGGCCACTTCAGGTCACATGTCTTGGCCATGCTCCCTCATGGCTTCCTTTGCATCTCCTTGGTAGCACAGCATGGGAAACTGAAAAGCCTTGATTTAAACCAAGCACTACTTAGCAGCCACTAAAACATCAGAGTATTGTCAATGTTATTTTCATATTAAATCCAAACCACAACACTATGCCAACTACTCAGAAGAAAATTATCTCTATTCCAGCTGAAACCAGGACACGGTGGGTTTGGGTGCAAAGGACTCTCAATTTGGAGAATAAAATAAAGAAACTAAAGATGTATCATAAAGCCATAGACTCACTGAACTTGAAAAAGTCCTCTAAGTTCCTTGAGTCCAACTGCTACTGTACCAGAAATGCGTATTTACATTCACTCTGTAGCTAATCTCTAGGTTTAACTCTATATGGATTTTATTAGCTCTCTGGTGAATGTGTATAGAATTCAATGTAGAGCTGTTAATAAATTTTACTGCCACATAGAAGATAAATACTAGGTAGAAAAGACATTTCACTTCCATTGCTCCTGTACCAGCAGGAGACAGAATTGGTGTGATCACATAAAGTGCCCAGAGACCACTTTCTCTTTGCCCTGGGTGTCATTTGGTTACTGGCAATTTATACCTTCTTTACAGCGATTCTCTTACATACTGTACTAGAGATTATGGAGGCCACTGGAATTTCTTCTCCAATACTTAAAATATAAATAAGGTAAAGGCAAAAGAACTGGCTGGTTCTGTTGGGATTAAGTATGTCTGCATGTCTCACTCAAGACGTAACTGGAGGGAAAAAGGAAGAAAATGTCCCTTCTTCTTTGCAGAGCTATGGTAAGGTTGCTGTGGACTCTGAAGAGGAGATGAAGAAAAGGATAAAGTCTGACTTTGTCATTTAGGTGTGAATGTGACTAGAGGGCATGAAGATGCAAATGCCATCCCTGTCGGTAGCCGAGAGAGAAGTACAAAACACTGACATCACAAAATCCCAAAGGGAGAAAATTTTAGGCCCTTGATGCTGTAAAACACTGTCTGCATTAGCTTTTATTTTACTACAGACCTAGTCAGTTTGTATGTTTGAAAGGCATTACCTTCCTGTGCTCCTCTCTTTGTAGTGTCCCATCTGTACAAAAGATACCACCCCAGAGTAAGTTTAATTTCTCTATCTGCATTTACTCCTTCGATGATCACAATTCATTTTATTACTGGTAAAATTCCAGTTCACAGTATGCCATACTGGCTATTTTTCAGAACAGGTGCCTTCCTTAGAGAAAGGAGGAGGGACTGGGGAAAAAAGGGGGAGGAGGGAGAAAAAAAGAAAACAATCTAGATGCAATTATGAGTGACCTTGCAATACTGAACAGGCATACTCTACAGAATCAATAGCCAGACAAGTTTCTGTGACAGATCCAATAAAAGGAAAAAGCAAAGGTGTGGGGGAGGAAGCCAAGTAGATTAAAAAAGAGAGATACTGGTACTACTACTATGAAGGTGCCAATGTTCTGATACAAGTTTTAGGTAGAAATTTGATTCACATGAAGAGTGACAGCTGTTGTGGCTTTGGCCAATTAAATGACAAAAAATGAAATAATTTTATGCTCTGTCTGGTATGTGACAAGTTACTTGAACACCAGGCAGCTAGGTGAAAACAATAAGAGTACATTTGTTGCTGCAGAGCCAGAATTTCCCCCTTCATTTTTCCTTTCTCTCTTATTTCTTTCATTCCTTCTTCCTTTCTTTCTTTTTCTTTCCTTTTAATATTTTATTTCATATCTTGTTTTGTACTATTTTTCCTTTATCTTCATAAGGCAAATAATTTGGGATAGAATATGGTGACAGATCAGTCTAGCTGATAAAATTAAAAGAGATACTTCAAAACTTTAAACTGAGGCTCCATTTGGATCTTTTATTAATTTGTAGCTAAGCTTATTAATCATGCTTAATAAAAGTTTTGTGTCTCTGTACACAGACATCCATAAGGAAGATTTCTGATTTTGGAGAATTTTTTTTCTCCTCTCTGCAAACAAAATCAGATGAATTTTGGAATGTATTCCCTCCCACCAATCTTCCTTCAAAAAAGAAAGGAACTGGGTATCAAATTTTACTTCCCTTTTTCACCTAAATGAGTTCTTAGTTTCTGAAATTTCCTTTTAAGTAAGGGACATAAGATGGTAAGGTATAGAACATATATAATTATTATTGATCAAGTCTAGCCTTCTTCTGTTTCATATTATTTTCATTGATCTCTCCAGTGTCTCTGATCCCGATTTTCAGCCTCAGTTTTTACTGGACACAAGATACAACCTGAGATGTATTCCTTTTGAGGGCTGCATTTGTGAATACTGAATGTGCTTGGACAATGTCTCTGTACACTATTGTGATGAAGAGCAGCCACATTAAGGACATTATCCTATTTCTTAAACATTTTTTATACAATACATTTATTTCACAAATAACTTTTCAGATATGACACACTATATTCATCCTTTCTTCTTCTTCAAGCATAGTAACAGTGAAATTGACTTTAATTCATTAAGAGGAGATTCCTCTCTTTTGCACTGACTGCTCAGAGTTTGGTGCAATGTGCACAAGACAATAACCCTTCCTTAGAAGGTACTTATGCAGTGTTATATAGGAGCTTGCTAATGTGAAGAAATCGTGTTTTTCTTGTTTTATATGTTCTCTTGTTTTAACTGTTTGAGTTTGCCAGTGGAACAATAATTATCCTGCTGTCAGTTTTCCAAGTCTTGCCAGGATTTTTGTCGTTGATATTCCCTAAACATAACTGAAAGCTGGATTTGAGCCTTAACACCTATTAATGTATCTCTTATGCCCCCCTTGCCCCCCAAAGAAAGAAAAGCATCAAAACCAATCAAACAATAATCTCAGTCAAAACTGAAAAACATCCCAAACTGCAAACAAACACCAGGAAAAAACTGTATTAAAATAGTTTTCAAAAGCATGAGAAGCATTGTACAAAGAAGATCTTAGGAAGGTAAAAAGTCGTTCCTTAAAAGAAATATTCGTATAGCTGCTTCAAAGCATTTATATACAAGCAGTAGTGCAATGGTACTAATAGTGTCTTGCAGTTTTTAATGAAAGCAACACACAAAAAAGAGAATAATGATAAAATATCTCCCATTTATACTTCCCTAAAAATTCTGTAGTATTTTGTACCATGCAGTGTAATGTTGAAGCTGATTACAAAAATGCTAAAAATTTTGAAATTTGGGACACTTGTGCAAACAGTCAGGAATGGTAATGACATTGTTTCTGTTTTTCAAAAATACCTTTCTCACTTCTTGCAGAATGTTAGGTTTAAATGGAAGGGTTTGGAACTTCTGTAGTTGCTGCTGTGCTATTCTTGGTTTTAAATTGCTTTTTGTTTTCTTTTGTTCTATAAAACCAATGTCTGCCTTTCCCCTTCTCTTGGCAGCATTTTTTCAGAGCTTGCAGAATTAAGATTTCACACTGAAGGGATTTTGTGACAGTATTTGCCTCATGCACATGAGGCAGTGTTCTATAACTGAAGTAAATCCATCTCTGTTTCAGACTTTAGCAGTCCTACAGGCCTATGCAAGGATAGATATGGACAATTAAGTGTCATACTTCAAGCATTTAAACATCTATTTCATGGTCTTGTTCTGTATTTTCAAGCACCCTTCCAGTGAAAGAAATTTCATGTATCGGAAAGATTGAAGTGACTAGACTTACTATTGAGTCCAACATGACGAGAAAAGCCAGGTCCATGCAGAAGTAATTTCCAGCAAAAGATTAAGTCAGAAATTGGCTGGAGAAAGGAAAGAGAAACAGACTGAGCCTTGGTTTCATTTATCTCTTGTACACCATAACAAAGTCAATAAAGTGGCTGGACAACAGGAGATCATTTTTTTCTGTTCACTTTTTACAGCAGATCTTTTCCAAAATGAAGAATTTTCGTTTATTCTGTGGATAAAGATAACACTTGGGGTGCCAGACTTTGCTGTGGATACACATTAATACAGAATGAAGGATACACCTCAATTTGGGACATGATTTAAAATATATTCATGGTAATGATCAGGGAATAGGTACCAGGTGGTTCACTGCTACATCTATATTGCTTTCTTCAAAGTGCTAGGACCAAGGGCTTAGGTTAGTCCTGAACAAGATGTGACTGTAAAATCCATATGTTGGAGTGGCCTACCTGGGGTTTCATGAAACTATTTATTAGAATTGCACCACTGAATAGAATAGGGCTCAGGAGAATTGCTGCTACCGTGTGCAGTTCAACCTCTCTCTGGTAACACCTTAATTATCCCAGTCAGACATGATTTGTCTCTGAGGGACAAAAATATAATATTTTAAAAGAAAAAAAATTGTACCCTTCCCCCATTTTCTTAAATTGCTGCAAGCTGCTTCAATTCTCAAGTTCTTTTCAGTGTATTCTTCCAAACCCTTTTCTTTTTAGACTGTTGAATGCTGCCTGAAACTATTGGCTTATTCTAGTAAAAAATAAAACAAAACTAAAAAGAGTTAATATACCAAATTCTTACAAATTTAACTTTTTGTCTTTAGAATGAGCTCTGTGCTTTCTTTGGTTAGGAAATACCGTATTTGTTTAAGTATGCAAAAAATTTTAGATTTCTTACTCCAGGTTCCTACAAGAATCTGCTTCTTGGCTTTTGAAATTCATCACAGACATTACCTTCTATTGGAAAGAGAAACATCAGTGGTTATTTCTCTTCTCTTCTGGTAGTTCATCCACATGGGTGAAGAAAACAGGAACTTCTGTAAACATAACACCCTACAGTCAAATTCTGTTTACTGTTAGAACAGCATGAAATGACAGGTTTGTTTCCAAAAGGAAGAAACAGTCAGAAATAGTCATAAAATGATGTTGATACAAAATAAAACCTTGGCTTGTAATGTTCTACCTTAATACATTCTGCATTTGAATTTTGTACACAGTTTAAAAATGACTAGAGTTTTGTTTTCTTTTTTTGACAGAAATAAAGAGGAAGGTATATGACATAACTTCTGCATAATTCTGCATGTATGGGTTTTGTGGTATAACCTTTTATTGTGTGTCTGCATATCAGTGATAATCTGTTGCAAACACATCACTGTTCTCTTCAGATGAAGTGTTTGTGCAGAGCTGGCAATACGAGCCTTTCATATTTGAGACATTAAACCAGAGATCTCAGCTACATTAAGTAAATGAGATAAGTGAAGTATTACAAAAGTGTTTACACTTTCCCTGTTTTAATGACTGCAGTTTCTTCCCTTCCTCTCTACAAAATAAGCAAAGTACGTATTCCTTATTGAGAATCTGTTATATATTAAATCTATATTTTTGAGTATCAACATTTGGCATTGGCAATTTAGTTACTGTGCTCAACTTAAGTTGTAGGGGCAAAAAATTTTAAATATCTTCTTGTAATTGAAAATTCACTGAAGGAATTGTCATTGAGAGTATTTTTATATAGAACTGGTAATGAGGCAAGAGCAAAATCTGACTACTAGATGATAACTTTCAGATTCCTTTTTTTTCCTTCCCCCCTTTCTCTGCCTGCCATAAATGAAGAGAATTCAAAAATAAACAATCAAACATACAAAAAACGAAACACCAATACCAAATCAAATAAAAAACCCAAAACACTGTAACAACAAACAAATAAAAACAAACCACCCCAAATTATAATCCAACAACACACTGGTATGTGAAAGCAAATGATTTTGATACAAACCTCTTTTGCAATTTCATTTACTGAAAATGACCTCTACAATACATCTCCAAAAACAGCGTAGACATCAAGATTAGAAACATTCATTTGGATTTTTATATTAAAATTTCAGATAACAATATCACTCCAGAGTATGAATATCTATCAGAGAAGAACTTTTGTCTAATTAAAATGAGGAAGATATTTTGTGTGGAAAGAATATTTTCCCAGTACATAGAGAAAATAGTTCAGTGGTTTCAGATATTTTCTTATATTCAGATAGCTCCCAAAAATGCCAAGGTTAAGAAATTAAACAGAGGCAAAAAAAAAATATATATATATAGCAAGAAAAAATATAAATCCTGTAAGGATCTTGAGTTAGAGAAAAACAATAAAGGAACCATAGGATGCAAGTACATATGCAGATTTCATATGGTAGAATAATCTAAGTCCATCTGTATATTAAACCTTGTTCTTTATTTTCAGTTATGACAATGAGAATGAGACAGGTATAATAGAAATACAGCAATTTACACAAAATTGCAGAATAATGAGGGATGACTTATAGGCGATTGTTACCGCATTTGGCTAACACAGAGAAGGATCACTGGTCATTAAGTTGTCCTGCCCTTCTTTGCAACAGTGATTAAAAACAAATAATAGAAAGCAGGCTGCAATCAAACCCCAGGAGGTGATGAGTAGAGTAGTGGTATTTATTTTTGTAAAAGCATTTCCTTATTTATTATTTTAAACTAAATACTTTATCAAAAATACAAGAGCAGTATTGAGGAATATTTAAGAAATAGACTTTGCAAAAATTCGGCACGTTCATGTGTCCCAAAGCAGGATCAACTATACTTCTGAAGATAATTGTTAGTATTAACTACTCTTAAAGTCACAACTGAAGTTTCCTTAACCCCTGCAAGAAATGTCTTATCTTGACCACTAGAAGCCTTTCCTCACTTTTTTGCCCTTGTCTTGGTGTTGTGGTGCTGTTTCATTTTACACATGATGGACACAAAAAAACTTTTGCCCCAATGAAGCAGCCTTCTTCACTTCTGAAGACATGCCAGAAGATCTGTCCTCAAATCTTCTAACCTTTTTCTCTAACAAGGATGGAAGGGAGAATCCAACAAAGAAGAGAAAAATAATCAGAAACTACAACTAAAAAACTTTCACAATTGGACTCAGTGTCTCATATTATGGACAAGAGAGTTTAAAATAGCATGTTTTTTAGTTTGTACTTTTAGATTGTTAATTCATATGAGGTTTCATATGCTTCAGCAGACTTTTCTGAATCATATTCCTGTTTTTTCCCAATACAAATCTAACAATTTATAGTTGGATCTGATTGACTTTAAATATAGAGGCCTGCCCTTATCTTTGTAAATATTGCACTTTTATTGATTTTATTTCCAGTATAACTTCTACTTCCCTCNCCCTTCCCCTTCCCCTTCCCCTTTCCCTTTCCCTTTCCCTTTCCCTTTCCCTTTTTTACCAATATAACTTCAAGGTTTTTTTGCAAATTTTCTGAAGTTCAAGTAAATGTGGAAAGCATATGCCTCATTTAACTCTCTAGGTCACCAAATAGAAATATTGCATAGTAACAGTTATAGCTAAGTTCCTGCAAAGTCTTGTAGACTACATCTCATTATTCTGATGTGGAACCGTCTCTAACTAATATGCACATTTTCCTATCCTTGCTTGTTTAGAGAAAAGATGTATTCTTGTTCTCCTGGCTTTCTTAAGGCTCTGTATATGGGTACTCTCCCTCTCCTACATGAATGTTGGGAAGACTCAAACCAGACAACTGAAACCAGTTATATTGGTAAAAAAGGGATAAGGAGAGGCCTTGATATTTCATTAACTCAGGATGCTTCCCTTCTGGAGACCATATCTTTCAATCCAAAATTGAACCCTCCTCGCTACTAGTTTTAAGCAGAGACAACACTCATAGCTGGCTTTTGTTTAAGCTGAGAAGCCATGTGTAAATATTGCTGGTATTTCTCTCTAGTCTTCTGTCTTCTGTTTCAAAGAGGAATAAGATGGGAATTCAGTGCTAACCATAGTGACAAGGCTAGTATTTTCATGACACTACATACATAGCGCAGATCTACAATAGGTCACTGCCATTAATAAAAACACTACTTTTTGTGACCTAATAATTCTCCACATTGAGGGAATTAGGAAGTTATCTCTCTATTTCCAGTGCCTTGATGTGCAACAAAAAAAAAGAGTGAGGTTTGCTTTGTTTTGGGTTGTAGGTGTGAGGCAATTTCTGGGGAGGAATTATTAATTTTTTTACTCCACTGTTTTTCCATTTAGCTATCTCTGAAAAACTGTGTTAAAAAATATAGTCCGGTTAGTCATTTGAGAAAAAGTCTTTTTCCCATTTTTATGACAGTACTAATATATTTATGATCAGAAGTCTTCTTCAAAATAGTTTTTCTAAACTGATTTTAGTTGTATGACAACACTGCTCAAATATTTTACTTTATTTTCCTATTTGGCACCTAAAAACAATTTAAGAAGTAACATGTGTGTGTAAATATATTTTACCAATACCTAATTCGGTATGTGGATTGACTAATCTATTTCATACATGTTATATATAAAAAATGCTTTATTTAATCTATGTATCATCTATATAATCAATCTGTCCATCAATCTATCATATCTATCTGCCAATCTACGTATCTACTTACCACTATGCCTGCCTACCTATATATCTGTATACTTGTATACCTGTTTATATCTTTATAATGCAGATATGCCTGCTGGGATCAAGAGAAGAAAGCTAAGTTTTTTCCTTTTGAGAAGTGAAGAATATGAGATGAAGAAATAAGGCAGAAAAAGAAAGGTGATGTTTTAGCATATAGCATATTTATTCTGTGCAATTAACTTAGAAAATTCTTAGACATTACTTCTGATTTTTATTTATATTCAGTTTTCACCTAACCTCAAAGTAAATGAACATCATTATTATTCAGTGTATTTTTATTTCTAATGAATATTATTCATACTATGCAAAATTTTAAACTCTGCAGTGGGTTCCTAAATAAATGGTGAATGCCGAGGCTAAGCACCCATCTATCATATTTGAGAAGTTATAGCAGTCTGTTGAAGGTCCCACTGACTGGGTAAAGGAGAACTATAACGCCCATTTTTAAAAAGAGAAAAACAAAAGACCCAGGAAATTACGGGTCAGTCAGTCTCATCTCTGTGCCCATTAAGATCATGGGTCAGATCCCCCTGGAAACTATGTTAAGACTTAGAAAATATGGAGGTGATCAGTGACAGTCAACATAGCTTCACTAAGGACAACTTCTATCTGAAAAATACAGTTGTCTGTTGAAAGGGGGATGCACTGGTGGTGAATAGGGAGGAGCAACTGATCTATCTCTTTGGACTGATGCAGAACATTTGACACTGTCCCACAAGACATATTTGTCTTTACATTGGAGAGACAGGAATTTGACATATGTTTCAGCTGGGGGACCATAGGAAGCAGTTGGCTGGAGCTGCCATCAGCAGCTTAATGTTCAAGTGGAGACAGGTGACAAATGGCATTCCTCAGGATTTGGTATTGGAAGTGGTTTGGTTTAACATCTTTGTTGGTGACATGGACAGTGGGATTGAGTGCATCCTCAGCAAGTTTGCCAGTGACACCAAGATGCGTGGTGTCATTGACATGCAGGGATGCCATCCAGAGGGACCTTAACAGGCTTGAGAGGTAGGCCCATGAGAATATCATAAAGTTCAACACAGCCAAGTGCAAGGAGGTCCATAAAGGTGATCGGAGGGCTGAAGTACATCTGCTATGAAGACAGACTGTGGGAGTTTGTGTTGTTTAGCTTGGAGAAGGAAGTCTCTGTGGAGATCTCATAGCACATTCCAGTACCTAAAGGGGACTTAAAAGAACGGCTTAGAGGGACATTTTACAATGGGACAAGGGGTAAGAGTTTTAAGAGACGATAGTAGATTAATATTAGGAACCAAACCATTCTATGATTATATGATTATAAAACAACTTGCTATAATGACTTTAAGAAATCCGTGGTAAAAAAATGTTACTGTGGTTAGGAGGTTAATCCATTCAGAGTGAGCAAATATTGGCCCTCATCTGTTCTGAAAAAGAGAACTTTTTATAACATAACATCAGGTTAGGAATAGAATGACCTGGCCTTGCTGTCTGAAGTAATACGGCTGAGCTCACTTTCACAGGCTGGGACTAGCATCTACATTCACAATTTACTATGCAGTTTGAGAACAGGGAATATAGCCCTCACATCCTTTCCAGATGGCACTGAAGGCTACAGCCTTTAATCAAAGCAGTACGTGGAGACTGAATAGTGAATTTTGATGTTGCCAAGTTGTGTTCTCTTGATCCATGTAATGACTAGCTATGTAATCTTTGTGCCAATGAAACAAATTTCAGCCAGCACAGGCAGTAGAAAGAGGACAACTTTCTTTGTCTCCAACAATTCATTGAGCACATTGCTGAAAGAAAATATGCTGTAACGAGTGGGTTTTTTACTCTGTTTCAGCAAAGTTTATGTATATTTCTATGGTTGCTAATAACATGCAACCTATCTGAGACTAAGCTCTTATTTTTTTGTCTTAATCAGCATTTTGTGGTTTTGCCACTATAGTAGTATTACTAATCTTGATGCAATAGTTGAGGTTTCTATGCAACTGTGGTCTCAGAAATGAAGGAAAACATTTTAAGAGCTGTCTAGTATATAATTTTAATCTCAAATTCTTATCAGACAGATTTGTAAAATGACTGTAAGATTGTTCTGCAATCTCCAGAATGTGCATTTCACACTAGGTGTTTCAAAAGATGCCAGGAATAAACAGAAAATTTCTAGGAACAGTTTCCATGAATGCGAGGTATCTCTTCAAGACAGCAGTTTAGCATAATATCAAAACACAAGCTTAATGTAAGCTCATGGTCCATGTTGAAATGTCTGATGGCAACTTAAACTATTGGGGTATTGATATAGGATAGTGAAAAGTAATAAAAAGGTTGTTTTAGTGTCATATAAAATTACAACTGAAAACCTATTTAAATTCAATGAACAGCTACTAACCAAGGTTTGGTGGTATTTCATACTACTATCCTGAACAGGAAAATGTGAATTTGATATTAATGCTTATAATGGTGCAGACATATTTTGCAAAACATATAAGCTCTATACATGTGAAAAGTTGGAAAGTTCTCAATGCTAATACAAATGCTAATACAAATGCTAATATAAACAAGGGCATGATTAAAATGGGATTGACAGGCTTTGCTTATCTTTTATTTATTTGACCAAACCACAGACTTGGCATGTTGCAATTGATGGCAAAGACTTCACCAAATCTGTGTTCCTACAGTCCTGAAGGTATAAAGAATTTTTTTCCTCCAAAATTATAAATGACAAGCTCCAGTGTGCTTGCGGACATCAGTTCTCCAGTGTCCTTGAGTACTTTTGAAAATAGTAGCTAAACATTATTATGCATAAATATGTCTTGCACAAAGAATCTTATTCATAATTACTGTGGACCACAGCAGGCTCACTGAGAATACTGTAATTTTGATATTAGATTTTGGTCCAATTCAAATAAAAATAATCACGTTGTTCAGTTTCTTAGAAAATTCTAATCCCACTGTATTTAAAAACAAAATACAGCCCCCAGATTTTTAGAGGTTTTTTGACAAAATTGTCATTCTTTTTATTTGTCTAATTCACTACAGTTGCGCTTTCTTTCACTTCTCAATTAGTAATTTTCAGATTTTAAAGGTCTGGAAACATTTCTACATTACATAGTGATTAGAATATAGAAGACTATGAAGTAAGTCAACAGTTTTTGTTTGGAGCCATTCCACTTCCTCGAAATCTTACACACTGCAATAGTCATCCTGCTGAGTACTGCAATTAGCTCTGCAGTCACACTATACCACGAGTGAACCAGCTAAGTATAGCTCCTTGTTCCAGTGCAAACAAAAAAAAAATAATACAAACTGGATATTTTAGAAAATGTGCAGTTTGTTGACTGTGGCATTCTCCAAAGTGACATGAAGCTACTGAATTTTAATTTCATATGCTGAAAATGAATGATCTTCACCAAGAAATGTTTGGACACAAAGAGAATTTAATTTGCTTTGCTCTTCTTATAAATGCCCAACATCAATTGTTAGATTTTTTCCCTATAAAAATGTAGTTCTTAAAAAAAAAATGTATTTCTTATTTACTTGAGTGCAACCAGAAATAAATACTAATAGAGTTTGGATTAATTTGAACACACTGTTTCATAATCCCCATTACGTGCTGAAGACAGCCCTGGTTGCTCACATCGTCTTTTTAACAGCTTAATCAATCAGAGGATACCAAATGCACTTGGAGCTCTGCTCTCTAGAATACAGACCACTTGATGGGTAGGGCTTGGTCTGAGATTTAGGACACTTCCACTACATGCTTAGATCTGTCATGTGATTTGTACTGCATGTCTGATCTAGATCTTCAGTTCTTTAGTAAACTTTATCTCCTGTATTTTTTTTTTTCCTTTCTTAAATTTCTTTCATGTTGGAAAAATATTCAACAGGACGGGGGAGCAGACAGACACTCTACGAGCTTTTAATTTATTTATTTCATTCAGGCATCCACCTCATGTATACAAGAGACGTACATGGCTCACGACTGCTGACAACCCAAGATTTCTTAGTTACAGAGCATTCTTAAAAGCTTTTCAGCCAATAGCATGCTTCTAAAGTTTACAGACAAGTGCTCTAACCAGTCACTTAAAAGCACACATATCCTTGTTACAAACAATACTTGCTTGTATGCTTGTAATAACAATGCACAATATTCCACTATTAAGCTTAAAACTTCAGTGTCCTTGCTAAGCACATCTTCTGCAGCTTCAATACTTCTCTGAGCCAAACCTAGGAACACTAACCCTTGTTCTAATGTCCTTGCAGTCTAGATTATTGTATCTTCTTCTACATTCTGATTTTGCAGCTGCAGCTGAACCTAAAATCTTTGCTTTATTTCTGAAACCTGCTTTTCTCACTCAAACTAAAAGCCTTCTCACCTTTTACATTTTCCACACCTTTATGGTTTTGTGTTGACGTTATGTAGGGGCTGTGTGTACATACCATGTGAATTTCGGCTGCATGCTCTGATTCTGGTTTTGCAGCTTTGTGATGTTTTGGTAGAGATATGCTTTCATTTCAATTGATATCTCAGAAATATTAGGCATTGCTATCACATTATATATAATGATGGCTAAGTAACTGATAGTCTCTTTGCTACCATTAAAAAGTTCTTTCCATCAATCATATATTTAGAATGGCTTTTTTTATTTTGGTCAACTGAGTTGAAACTCACGTTACAGTACCTGTTTCTCAATGCTGATAGATACTCTTTTTCAGAACATATGTTTGTTGACTTGGCAGTACTTTGAAAACTTAATGTCCCATACATAATTCATGCAAATATTACACAAACTGTATTTTTCTACCAAAAAAAAATCATAATTAGGACCTACTGAATATTTCAATACCTGCTTCTTCCTTATTGTATACCTGTACAAAGCTATCCTCTACTTTTCTTTAAATGCATCTGCTCTCTGAATATGAATACCATTCAGGACATGGGTTTTAAATGGAGTCATAGTACTAATCTAATTGCTGGATCCAGCACCCCATACTTTATCAAATATAAATCATACCTTGTTAAACTTAGTGCTAAACAAGGAGTTACCATTCCTATTAAAATCCAAGCAAACATGCATCACATTTGGTGGATAAAATTAAAAAAAAAAAACCTGGAGAGGGTAAGTAGTTCAAAGCAAAATATCTAGAAAAATGTCAATTGAATGTGAAAGGAAAAAAATAAAAAACATACCATGTGGATAATATATCTGTTTATGAAAAGACTTGCTCTTTGCCATTGTTTTAATAAATTTATATCACACTTTTGGCTGTTAATCAGAACTGAATAAAGCAAGTCCACATGCAAGAAATGTTAGGACACATGCAAAGGGACCTGGACTACCTTGAGAACTATTTCCATGAGGGCTTCAGGAAGTTAAACAAGCCCAAGTGCAATGTGCTGCCTCCGGGTTTGGACAATCCCTGTAGAGAGGACAGACTGGGAGAACACCTCATTGAGAGCAGCCTTGCGGAGAAGGGCTTGGGGGTTCTTGTGGTGTTCCCCCACCGCTTTTCACCCTTCTCCCGGCTAAACCCTGGCCACTCCCTCGAGCTCCTCCTATTGGTCTCTGGGGGACCCCGACTCTGCCCCTCCCTGGGTCCCAATAAAACCCCAGACCCTCTGCCTTTCCTTTACCTTTGCCCCCGAAAGGCTGAACAGCACCATGTGATAAAGACTTTCCAGGCTCTTCCCACGAAGGCCTCTTCTCATCCCCTTTGTTGCTGCATTGTTGGGAAGAGCAGAAGATGCCTCAGCAAGCCATGAGGCTCCCCGGCCGGTGAGGGCCCTGTGACCCTGCATTCAGAAGGAAGGCTTGGAGCACGTGGGCCCTGCCTGGAGCTGGGCAGAGACGCTCCCCGGCACTGGTTGCTCATTGCGGCTTTGCAACACAAACCAGCAACGCAACAGGTTCTCATGGATGAAGTGCTGCAAATGAGCTGGCAATGTGCACTCACAACCTGGAAAGCCAACCATATCCTGGGCTGCTGTCAAAAGAAGTATGGCCAGAGTGTTGAGGAAGGTGATTGTCCTTCTCTGTCGTAAGTTCCCACCTGGAGTACTGCACGTAGCTCTGGGGCTCCCAACATAAGAATGATGTGGACTTGCTGGAGAGAGTCCAGATGTGACCCATGAAGATGATGAGTGGACTGTAGCACTTTTTATATGAAAATAGGCTCAAAGAGTGGTATTCAGCCTGGAGAAGAGAATGGTTTGGAGATACCCTACTGCAGCCTTCCAGTAATTAAAGGGGGCTTTTAAACATGAGGAAGAGGATCTTTTTATATAAGCCCATAGGTATAAGAGAAGGAGGAATGGATTTAAACTAAAAGAAGAGAGATTTAGATTGGATGTCAGGAAGAAATTCTTTTTTCAGAGGGCAGTTGTTGCCCAGAGATGTTGTGGATGCCCCATTCCTGCAAGTCTTCAAGGTAAGGTTGGATTTAGCCCTAAGCAACCTGATTTAGTGGATGACACCCCTGCTCTTGGTGAGAGAGTTGAAACTAAATTATTTTTAAGGTCTTTCCCACCCAAATAATTTCATAATTCTATGGTTCTTTGCTAAATACACTTATTTTCGTAAGTTTTACTGAGGTTAGCCTTTTGGTCTAAGTTCATACTGAAAATCAAATTTAAAAAGTGTTTATTTCTCAGTTTTAGATACATCTTGCAAGTACAGAAAAGAATTGGCTGAATTCATTTTTGTAGTGCACTGCTGACTAACGTAAAACAAAATCATGAGGCTCAAGAAAATTATTTCACAGGAAAGGCTGTGAGATCTCATGTGGGACTTCTTCGCTAAACCTTCTAAGTTGTCCTTTGTGACTTCCTGATACTTGAGTAATTTAGGAAAATAAGGTTTTACCGTATAATGGAAAATAATGCCCTTGAGAAACAATCATGCGGTGGTCCAGCTGAGTCAAAACCTGCCCTTGCCTAAGCTACATTTTCAAAAGTTCCTAAAATCATAGCAGCATTGAAGTTGGAAAAGACTTCTAAGAACGTAGAGTCCGACCATTAACCTACCATTACAAAGCCCCACTAAACCACATCCCTAAACAAGACATCTACACTTCTTTTAAATACCTCCAGGTGGTGACTTGACCACTTCCCTGGGCAGCTTATTCCACTGCTTGAGAACCATTTCCATGAAGAAATTTTTCCTAATGCCCAAACTAAAGTCGCAATTGATATGATTAGAGAGAACAGAAGAAGATAGAGTTAACAGGTTTGAGGATGGATTTGTCTTCAATAGTGTGTTTTTTGCCCCAGTGAAAATGAGTGAGAGTATTTCGAGCAGTTATCATAATGTCCTTGATAAGGCTGGGGAAAGTCAGGTGCTGCTACATAGCTATAAATCAAAATTAATCCTATTCAAATCAATGGGATCCATTAAGTTAATAATTATTTGAATGTGAGAAAAATCTGACGTGCATACAATGCAGTCACATGTTAAATTAATCATAAACAATTAACAGAATCCTGATTTTAATATTTTGTTCCTTTCCCTGTTTTCGGCAAACGAAACTTTGCACAAAATACACGATCAGAAAAGAATTAAATATTTTCTGAGTTTCAGAAAACCCTTAGAATTTCTTTTCCCTTTTGCCATATTACAGAATCCCAAGTGAGTTCTTGTGACAGAATCTTTACAACATTTCACTAAAAATGTAAACTACCTTGAAAATACCGCAGCTATAATTCTAATTAACGTGGGCAACTTACCCACAGAAAATTACCTCTTACTGAAACACTGAAAATTTAAAAGTGGCATGGAAGAGAACCCGAACCCCAATGTGTAATTACATTAATATAAAAAGCAAATTTCTTTTAAAAAGTTAGCTCCATTCAATCTCTTCATATTTCCTTTTCCTTGAAAAAAATACTGAGTGACTCTAAATCTCTTTGAAATAATTATAACTGAGATTGGGACATGACCTAGGAGGATATAAAAGCATATATCTTTGCTTTAAAATAGTTAAAGGGAGTAGCATGGGTGACATAAAATTGATGACCATTATTTTGATGCCTCAGTTTCTTTTTTCTTTGTAAGATGGGACAAAAGGAAAATTTCAGACTTGTTGGAAATTATTACCTTTATGAAAAGCAAAAAATGAGGGACTTTTTAGAAGAACATTTGCTTTGTTAAGTCTTCTATTTTTTTTCTAGTATTGGATGTGCATCATTTAAAATTATATAATCCGGAAGAATTCCTCATAAATGTTAAGAAGTATGAAGTGGAAATATTTCACTTTTTGAATTTATTAGAATAGATTTCTGTAGAGAAAACATACAATAAAGTACAATTGAAATGGAAAGCCTGAGTGATACATTATTTTCTAACACAGACATAACTTTAGTGCATGAAATGACACAAACTGGCTCAATATGAAATTATATGAAAGAACCGTTCTCTGTCATATTGCCTAATCTATATAACTTTTGGTCCATTAATGTTCCCAAAGCCTCCCAGTTCTTTAAACTATATAAATTTGGTGTCATCTAGTGCCCACATCTTTTGGAGAAAAATAAGGGCATTGAGATTCTTCAAGGGATTCTTTTAAAATCTCTTTCATAAAACTTCATGGAGGATAAATCAGAGACTATTTGTAAAAGTAAATTGTAAAAAATCAACATATTTAATACCATTAATTTAGAAGGAAAAAACCTACAACAATAATCTCAGTCCTGAATTCTTTGAGTATGCATGATTGCAAGAGACATGAATGCTTTCATAACTGGCATTCACTTTCAATACTCATGTGCAAACAGTGACTGTGCTACAAGTGACCTCATTTTGTTTTCCACAGCTTTGGTTAATTAGCTCTTAGGACCCCTGTTCTGTTCTCCTTTTGTTTTAGGGTTATTCAGCTGCCTATAACAAGAGCCATGTTTGTTGATATGGGTATGAATTACAGCATCATTAATATACTTTATACTACAATCCTCAAATATTTTATGGGGGAGCTGTCCTTTCTGATACAAGAAAAGTGAAAAGCTGAAAATGTCAAGAGTAAGTATTTATTATATTCTTTCTGACATGACAGGTATCCAATGCTATCTTTTCTGAAACATTTGGGAGTCCTACAGTAATGCACAACAAAAGGGCATTTATTTTGGAAAAAATAGTTGCATGACCAGTAAGGATTTGCTTAGATAATCATGTATGTACAATTGGCAAAATGAGATCTTGTTAAACAATTTTGCGTTTTCGCAAGGCACCTGTATTCTAACAGAAGCACCGAGCAATAGTGTTATTTCTTACTTATGAGCTATAGACTTGCTTCAGAGATGCAAATTCACAATGTTGATACCAGGTAGAAGTCTCTTGATGCATCAGGTCTACAAAGTAGAGATTAAGAAACATACAAGGGAGTAATTATTATTTTAAAAAAAAGTTGTTGTGGGAGGAGCAAAATCAATTTTTTTAATTGCTATTTTCTATCAAATTGTCTCATGAACAACTGTCATGGGGGGCTTTATGGATCCTTGTAAAGGTTTAGGAGCAGTGTTTCCCAGTTTGGTGTTTCCACTGAAACCCTCTAAACAATGTGCCGTTTGCTCACTGCCCCTTCCCTCTTGCTCTTCTTTATGCAGTGAGGGCTAGAGAGGAGGACTGAAGGCACAAAAAGTAAAGATTGTGATGTTGAGATAAGAATATTTGACTGGAAACAGCAACAAAATAGGAAAATAAACTGTAACAACAAGAGTACTAATAACAAAGCGTACAAGAAGGAGGTGCATGTTTCATGACAGATTGTTCACCTTGTGGAGCCTGACAATATGTGAACTGCCACCACATTCTTGACCTGGAAGGGACTGCTTCTTCCCCCCCCAAAAAATGACATAAGGTAGTATAGAACAACTTCTGGGTCCTAGCCATGTCCCCTTCTTCCTACTGCAAAAATTAGCCTTGTCTTGGCCAGAACCAGGACAATTCTATGTCTCATAAAAGCAAAACATACTTCTTGCTCCATAAAGATTCTGGTAGGATCAGATTCCTATATCCGTGTTTTAGTGAAGCATGTAGGAATCTGTCGTTTTTAAACTTTGAATCCCTTCATCATATGTGACTGAAATTAAGCAACACATTAGAAGTGTCATAGAACATGAGTAAGTAGACAGACAAATATTAGGGATACTCATACCTAACTTTCTTAGGAAATTAAGCATTTTGTGTAATACAAAATACGTAGTCAAAGGAATAATGCCAGCAGCCTGGGTATTTGAAAGTATTGGCTTAGTAAGCTGCTGTTTTGTTATTGCATCTCTGTTTTTTATATACACACTTATAGAAGTACAATGGATGCTGTTTTGGAGTAAGTGCTTTAATCCAGTCTGAAGGAATAACCTGATGAACTCACATCATCATGAGTTTGGGTTTGAATACCTAGCAGAAAGTCTCTTCTCCAGCTCTTGCACAATATACAGAGAATAATAGTACTTTAGTGGGAGTGCAAAGAAGGAAAACAGGTTTCTGGTTCAGAGAGAAAGGAGTTGGTTATCCCCCACTGAAAGAGAATATAAAAAAGTTCCTCACATCAGCTGGTTAATATTAAAAGGTCAGGAATACTAAAGGTATTCCTGTCTGTGACTCATCCATTCACTCTTGCATGTGCTGGTCTAATATATTTGTATCTTCTCTGAGAACATTGACTTATTAATTTGCATATTAATTTGCAATTTCATTACTACAGAAAGTAGTCTCTTTGCCTTCTTTTCAAAACCTTGTTTTAAAAGGACATCATATTACTAGTGGTTTACAGGAAAGAAAGGTGTTTAAGCCAGCTCTTTCCCACTGGACTCTTTAGATTTGCCTATACACCATCTGCTGTGAAATCCATATAGATACGAAATTGTTAATTAAAATTAGGTATTAGGTACACAATTATTAAGTAAAAATGAACACAAAAGAAAGGGAAGAACCACAGCCCTATTTGAATTCTTACTAGAGTGAGTCATGCTATAAAATATATTTTTGTGATTCCAGGAAGATTAACTTACTGGTGTACTTGCAAATTCATTATAATTCTGTGGCGCACAACTAGATCAAATGTAGCATACTTACAAAAATGCCACTGATTAAGAAAAGAAAACACTCTGGCCTTTAAGTTCCTTTCTGAATCATTTCATATTAATAAGAATAAGACATGAGACAGACAGCTTTGCAACAAATAAAGAGGTTAACTCTCAGGGTTGAAGTCTACTACCTAGCTTGGAAGCCCTTACAGGAGGAAGGACAAACTACTTGCCAGGAGATTCAAACTTGCTTACTGGCATTACAGCAGGACTCAATTTTTGTTGGACTCTAGGAGGAACTCTTCTGAGTTTGTAAAGGCTGAAGGGGTGCAGTTGTTAGCTGGTAAAACATATTCTCTGTAGAGGCAGAATATGTCAATTTCTCTAACACAGTTTACTTTCCTAGTGGGCTTGGGAAGAAAAAAACCACTTCGATTTGCTCCCCTTCAAAAATTTCATAGTGAGAAACATTGGATCCTAAGTTATACTATTTCTTAGCTAGCTGTAAATATAATGGTACCTTTAACCCCACGTGTATAATACTAGTATTCTTTTTTTGTCTTATTCATGAGTAGTAACAGTCTGTTTTAAGTCTTATGTCTGTTATTTTTGTGTCTATTAATAATTCATTCTATAGTAGACTGAATCAGCCATTATTAAAGAACTTACAAATGAGAGTGGGTCTCGGGGTGCTGGCCACCTCACTAACATGACTGCCTGCTGCCAGAGGCCTGGGCAAAAGGCAGGGGCTTATTTAAACCCACATCAACCACTCACAACAAGTAGATATCAGAAACAAAGACACAGTAAAGGAAGGAGTAAAGTTGTCTTTCTCTTTAGCCTTTGTAAGAGTAAGATGGCAGTAGGATGTTGACAAAAGCTGATAGCAACCCTCACAAAGTCAGATTATTAACACAGAAATAACTAGCTGGGCTGTATGATTTATTGATGTTAAATTCCCGGAGAAGTTAATAAAATTGTGGCCTAATTGAATGACCTCACTCATTGTCTTTTCTTCTGGTTGACTGATATTATACCATTTCTCATGTAAAGAGAAATATATTACATTTCTACAATATATTTAGTTGGAAAGCTTTCCAAAAAGTATTAATCCATGAGGAACTCTATATGAAGAATGGAATTGTGACCATTTAAACAGTGCAGGAAAAAAATTTTGAAAAATCAACCTACAAAAAACAATAACAACAAAATACAAAACATGAGAGTGCAGGAATAATTTATGTGAACAGATTGCAACTACCTAAACTGGATTTTTTCCAAAGCTCACCTTGGTTAATCTTGTGAGGAGTGCCAGTGGGTTTTTAATGATGACAAGTCATGAAGACCTGTGTTTGCTTAGGGTTTCAGGAGATCACTGCTGTATTTTATTTTGTTGTGCCTATTATAAATATTAGGCAGGAAGAGCACATTTTAATCCTCCACCAATTTACCATCCACCATAGCACCATAGGTTTCTTGGATATATTTCACTAGCTTTTAAAAAGAAAACTGTAAATTTAATATATTTTTTAAAAATTCAAATTCAGCAATACAGTCTCTGATTTCACCTAGAATTTTTTAACAGAATACATACAAATACATGCATACCTTACAACAAACCAAAACAAACCAGTCTTTTTTTAATCTATGGTTTTCAAGGTGTTTCACTTTCTTCTCACTTTTTCTTGTCAAAACAAAAAAAAATAGAGATGGAATTTGGAATACAAGGATTTTTTCAAGGCCTCGGGAGAAAGAAAGAGTATATTTCATTTTAGTTTGGAAAATATTCAGAAAATACATGCACAAGTGTGAAACAAAATCTAGTTCCCAGTCTTTACAAAGTTGCTTATTCTTGAAGTCTAAAACTAAGAATGATTTCAATAGAAGCTGCTGACCATCTTGCGATGCAGTTTATCTGATGCATAGGAAAATCGATAGCAAATTATTCCAAATATGGTACCCTCAAAAGGTGTAACAGAAACTTGGCAAGCCTGCATATTCAGCCTCAATCTTCCTTTCTGACAGAAGATAATATGAAATAACCACACCTTAAATAACTCTAAAAAATTCCAGGGTTCTAAAGCTAGACACAAATCTGCAAATAAACTAGTTCTGAGGTTGGTTGTGGAGCTCAGATGATGCAGTATTAATGGGAAATAGTGACATAGAGCATAAACACATTGATTAGAATCATCATATTCTAGATTGGAAAAGACCTCTAAATTGTTGAGTCCAACTGTAAACCTAACACTGCCAAGGTCACCACTAAACCATGCCCCTAAGGGCCACATCTACACGTCTTTTAAATGCTTTCAGGGACAGCTATTCAGCCACTTCCCTGGCAGTCTGTTCTTGAGGCCATTTCCTCTTGTTGCTTGTTACTCAGGAGAAGGGATTGACTGCTACCCGGCCACAGCCTCCTTTCAGGTGGTTTTAGCAAAAAAGGTCTCCCACGAGCCACCTTTCTTCCAGGCCAGTAAGAAGAATCTCCCTCAGCCTCTCCTCACAGGCCTTGTGCTCCAGACCCTTCATCAGCTTTGTTGCCCTTCTCTGGACACACTTTAGCACCTTAGTATTTTTCCTTTGGTGAAGGGCCCAAAACTGAACACGCGATTCGCCGCTCAACCTCACCAGTCTTAAGGTCAGGGGAGTGAGTACAGCCCTGGTCCTGCTGGCCACTAGTGTTTATCCAAATCAGGATGCCATTGTCTTTCTTGGCCACCTGAGCACGTGCCGGCTCATCTTCAGCTGCTGTCACCAGCAGCCCCAGGTCCTTTTCCACAGGGTATCTTTCCGAGCACTCTACCCCAAGCCTGTAGTCCTGCATGGGGTTGTTGTGAGCCAAGGGCAGGACCTGGTGCTTGACATTATTGAGTCTCATACGCTGGGGTTCAGCCTGTCAATCCAGACTCTTCAAATGCCACTTCAGAGCCTTCCTACCTACTAAAATATCAACCCTCTTGCTCAAGTTGGTGTTTTCAATGAGTCATCTGACTGAGAGTGCGCTTGATCTCCTTGCCCAGGTTGTTGACAAAGGTACTAAACAGGACTGGCCTCAGTACTGGGCCTTGGGAAGCACCAGTGTCCTGCCACCAGATGGGTTTAACTCCATTCTCCACCACTTTCTGGGCCCAGCCATCCAGTCACTTTGTCACCCAGGGCAGCAGTCTAAGCTGTGAGCAGCCAGTTTCTCCAGGAGACTGCTGGAAATGCTGTGAACGGCTTTGCTAAAATCCAGGTGGACAATACCTGGAGCCTTTCCTACTTTTCCTCATCTACTACTTTTCCTCATCTACCTATTCATATAAGAATATCAGTCATAGAATCATCATACAATAGTTTGGATTGGTAGGAATATTAAAGATCATCCAGTTCCAACATATATCATAAAAGAAGATCAGATTAGTCATACAAAATTCATAGATAAGTGCAAAGTATTGGAAAGAAATGTATGGAGATCAAAGAGATGACCCACATCATTCCCACTGGATCAGTTCAAAATAATCTTTAGAATCCAAGTACACTTAGACTCAACAGTGGCAGGATTACATTCTGCAACTTTTGTAAACTTACAGATTCTATCTGTTCTGAAGACAGAAATAGTTTTTTTGGTCAAGTGTAACACTTTTCCTATTTTTCTGTCTCTCTGACATAATAGAATGATCTCTCTTCCACATAAACTTCACAACTGTGATTTGATTTGGCAAATCGTATGTGACTAAATAGCTTTACAGTACAAACATTTGATCACAGAATCACAGACTCAGCTAGACTAGAAAAGACATTTGAGATCATTGAATCCCACCTGTGACCGAACACCACCGTGTCAACTACACCATGGCACTAAAATGCCACATCCAGTCTTTTCTTACACCTTCAGGCACAGTGATTCCACCACTTCCCTGGGTAGGTGGAATGCCCAATCACTCCTTCTGTGAAAAACTTCTTCATATTTTCCAGTCTAAACCTCCCCTGGCACAGTTTGTGTCCTCTTGTCCTGTCCTCGGTTGCCTGTGAGAAGAGACTGACCCACACCTGGCTACAGCCTCCTTTCAGAGAGTTCTAGAAGTGATAAGGTCACTCGAGCCTCCTCCTGGCTAAACACCGGCTCCCTCAACTGCTCCTCATAGGAATTCACCAGCCTTGTTGCCCTTCTCTGGATGCATTCAAGCATCTCAACATCCTTCCAAAATTGGGAGACCCAGCACTGGACACAGCACTCAAGGTGCAGCCTCACCAGTGCTGGGTACAGGGGGACAGTTGCAGCCCTGGTCCTGCTGGCCACACTACTGCTGGTACAGGCCAGGATGCCACTGGCCTTCTTGGCCACCTGAGCACAGCTGGCTCATGCTCAGCTGCTGTCAATCACTACCCCCAGGTCCCTTTCTGCCTGGCCATTGCTAGCGACTCTGTTCCCAACCTGTAGTGCTTGCTGTATTGTCCCTGTGACCATGCCATCCATGAGAGGTAGGATTAACAGAGTGATTTGTAACATCTTCCCTAATTATTTTCTTGGAAAGGTACATTTAAAACCAGTTTAGTGCAAGTAGTGAAAAAAAATAAGTCTGAAAACTTAGGTTAGAATTTACTAAGAAACTTTACACTTAGGTTTTATGAACTCTTTAAAAGGAGTGTTTGTCTTAACACTTTTAGCAGCAATTGAGAAAAAAAAAAAGTTTTAAAAACCAAAATCCTGTAAAATGACCTGAGTTGTTTCAGAAAAAAAATAAAATTATGTTGGTAGCCAAAGAACAAGGGAGAGTATTCCACTTGCATCACCAATCTCCATGTGGTTGTGAAGTGTGGTTGGCACATTTGTTCACATGCATTTCAATAGATATGCTACTACTGCCACTGATATGAAGGAAAATATGGCTGTCATTGTTGATGTATCCAGGCTGGTGTTTCAAAGTGATACTGATGGTTATTTTTAAATTATTTCACTCTGTTTTCTTCTCCTCAAGAATACTTTACTGTCTTGCTAGTTTCATTTGCATCAGTATAAGTTACATTTCAAGTATCTTGATATTTTTCTTAATTTTTGTAACTTCATGGGAATAGACTGCTATGTTAGAATAGACCAGCAGCATACCTGGCCCATTTTTTCTCAAACAGAAGTTCTGACTGGCTACAAATAATTGTACAGTGTAAAACAGACTGAAAAATACAAAAAAAAAAATCCCAATCTAGAGTATTTTTCCCACTCACATTCATTAAGAGGTCTTTGCCTCAGAGGATGCTTGTTGAAAATGCTATTTCTAAGTCTTAAAATATGAAATCTATTTTATGTCATTCACTGTGGACTAACTGTTTTGAAATAAATTTCACCTCCACTTTAAATCTACCTGAACAGAATTGTAATAACCTTATTCCTACTGTTACATTATTAACTTAATTCTGGTGTTATTTTTTTAGTTAGAGAAAATGTATCTGTCTTACAGTTACAAATATTTATTCTTAAAAATTCTTATGCTTATCAGATCACAAGTGCTTAATCGACTTCACAACACTGCATAAGGAAGTTAAGATTTCTACAGATGAGGGAACAGAGGTATATGAAGTCTGTGTGATCTGGATGCTGTAGCTTATCTACAGGCAAGCTGTAAGTCAGTATTTAGCATCAATATATACTTAAAATTCTGTACACAAACTTATGTGGTAAAATACACACATATGTGCACATATATGTGCATGACTACCTGTGTACATTTGAAACCAATCTTCTTTTTGTGTGTTTGAGTTTATTTCTAAATTAATTTTACATTTTAAACTAAAAAAAAATTGAAAATATATTTCTTTTAGTCACATTGTAATATAATCTTTGTGGTATTTATGTCACCACAAATATTCTTGCCTGCAGCTCTGCTTGATGAAATTTTGTGACTGACATAAATCTTGTTCAAGAGTTGTTGACATCCTACAGAATATATTTGCACAAATGAAGAGCATCTTTTGTAAGGCACTTTGTAATTAGGTATTGGAACTAACTGGAGGACTTGTAGAAGAAGAAAAAAAAATTCATTATTTAAACTTTTAATAAATTTTAAAAAGAGGAGAATATAGAACTGTTATAGTTGCTGTAACTTAGATAATTTGCTCTTCATAGAACTTAAATTATTTACTGCAACACACATGCAAGCATTTTTCCCTAAAGAAATAGTTTGATGCACACTTTGAGAAATGGTTTAGTATAGGCTGTGCAGGGAAAGGGTTTAAAAGGCTTAGGCTTTACATTTATTAACTTTTTTTTTCTTTTTCTTTTCTTTTTCTTTTTACTTCATATGCATCTTTATTTCATTTTATTTGTTGTAGTTTTCTGACAGGGAGATTAACCAATCAGTCTGTGTTTTCTTAGTTTTTTGTTTGTTTTCCCCCAGTTATGTACTGGTATGTTCATGACAATACATAAGACTGAAAATACATGTATGCATTTCTGAATTGCAATGTGTATATATTGTACAGCAATTGTAAATACATGTAAAATCATTCATGTTCAAGCATACCATATACATTTTGCAAGTAGGCACAAACTTGCAAAGACACAAAGCTGCAACTTGAGGTACATAAAATAGTTAGTAAATATGCTAAATTAAATGCATGTAGTCTAATACTAATAAAAATATATGAAAGAGTAGATAATTGCCCAAATACTGGTATTTATGCGGTAAAATTAGTATATTATTTCCAGGTTGTATTACAAATATATGCTCTAAAAACACCTCATCAGTAACTGAGGGAAACATGTCATACTGTCCAGACAAAACCATAACTTAATAATTTTGCCAACACCCACACATTCCTATCTTATTACAAGCTGATTCAAAGCCTATTACTATCAATATCTAACAGCTGCATCTCGTTTTCCACCAGTCAGCATACTAAATCCTTGATGGATAACTAAGACAGTAATCGATGTCTGAGTGTGAGTCTGATTTTATACACTTTTCTCCTGTTGCTCATATTGTCTGCTAAATGAATATAACAAACAAGATTCAGAAAAGGTCAGTACTGAGTCTATGGAAATATGTGGGAAATAAGAGCACATTGTCTATGTTCTCTGAAAAAATAGAGTAGCATTTACATCTACATTTTCTTACCTTGAAATCAGTTCTTTCTATGTCACTGTCAGTAATTAAATTGCATTTGAAATGAAGACAAATAAGGATCAAGTGCATCAATAGATTTCCCTGACCTACCACTGTAGAGTTCAAAAATGTGAATGCTTTTCTAAGGTGTTTATTTAATCAGTATATTTGGTATTTTGATTTTTAATCATCTTCTGACACAATCATCTTTACTGCTCCTCTATAGTAGTGATGTTTCATCTGGTAATGAAGGCACGAGATTGGTCCACTATGAGGTGAAGTTTTTTGTCATGTCTACGAATTCTGTCATTTACTAACATTACCCATAAGATATAAAGTGGGTGACCCTCCGTCAATTGTTAGGGTATAGATGTTCTGTAGATAACAGCTAATCTCTTGGTTCCTGAAAATAAGCATCTGATGGAAATAGAAAATGTCTTGTATTATTTCAACTTTCTCTAACACAGCATACTATTCTATTCATTTGATCTCTGTGATATAACTTTAGTCTTCCAGTCTTTGTGCTCCATGTATGAAGTGTGGCCAGAAAAAAACCCAGAAGAAAGAGAAGGGTTGCAGAGATCAGAGTCTATTTGAACTCTTCATGTTTTGTGTGAGTCTAAGAAGGAAAGGTGCTTGTGCATAAAGCAGAAAGCAGGCAAATTCTGGTCAGATTGTAATGCCAGTCTGAAAACCCTTTGTATGCCTAAATAACGATAATCTTTGTTGTATCCCTTCATGGGGTCCCCTCTGCCTTGTAGCTGCAAAAGTGCCAACAATCTGTCTGTGGATCATTGGCTGCAAAACCTACATTTGTGAGCCTCCTGTGGTTCATAGGAGTATATGCAAAAGCAAGCAGCTGGGCTGGCAGCAACAACAGCTGTGTTCTCGAGTTCTCATCCAGAAGTCTCCTACCAAAATAAGTTTCTGGAAATCTGTCCTACGGCACCTGGAAGTGAATTATGTCCATAGAAGTCATGGTACCTGGACTCTTAGAAGACTGACACAGTGTCTTATTGAGACATTTATCACACATTTATTTAATGCAAATATATTGCCCATGAATTAAAGTTAATTTGGGATTCAGAGCAGAGTAAGACCTCACAATAAGGAAATATTTCACTCTTTGCTAGGCCTTCAACTGTTATCTTCATATAAAAACATTTAGTTTCAAGACACTCAGTATCTCAGACTCTCATTTGATGTCAGTGGACAAGTGGGGAGAACTTCTGGTGCCCCCACCCTCTGGAACTCAGTTATTGGTAAGAGTGCAATGCAGGCATAAGGCTGTGTTTCTGTTGGCTGCCTCTGTCCTCAGTGACAATTAGTGCTTGTTTGGGACCTGAGTAAAATACCTGTCTTCCTTTCTGTGAAGACTTTGGGATTCATACTGAAATTTTAGGACTCCTTTCATGGCCTTCTTACTGTCAGAGAGAAATTTAATATGTTTCTATCATCTTCTGCCCATGGAAGCCTGGATGAATCGTATCTCAACCATTCTCTGATACTCATAATATGAAAGCTAAAGCTACTTATATGTTTACATTTTGATAGTCAATATTTTATTCTGTTCTTGTTTTTAGATTTTGTAGATTTTCAAAATATTTCAAACCCAGGAAAATAGAAGCTGATTAATAAAGAGAAATATGGAGAAAAAAGGCATACCTCAGTAGAAATTATTGTCATCTCTGTCTTCTTTATGCTGATTAAATGTGGGTTTTGTGGCTTAATCTTACTTGATTTTTAGTATTTAACATGTTAATCTTAATAATATAAAGAAACCTGTACTTATAAAAAGACGAATGGGCAAAATATGTAAGTATTTAAAAATACTTGGATGAAGATTTAAGTCTATGTTTTGACATCTTTAAGTTACTTTTTTACAGTTCATACTGTGTATGAGCTGTCTTTCAAAATTTCAAATTTAAGTTTAAAATATATATAATGATATAATTAACTAGATAACTCATTTATTTTATATCCATATCTCTCTCTATATATATATATCATGCTTTATCTCCCTCTTGCAGTATCATCAATGTTTCACTGTAACTTGCTCTTTTCTTTCAAGACAAACTAATAGCAGAAATGGGAACTTCTGAAGAGGAAAGTTGCTGAGGTGTCGCTTTGTCCCTCCAGAGCAAGTGCATTAGACACAATGCAATGTGCCAGGGAATAACAGCAGGTTTGAGATTGAGTTCTAGAATTCCTTACAGGAATTCTTTTATTTTAGTGCAGAATCATCCAAGTGTCAAGGAAAATTTAATCTTGCTAAGCCCCTTTAGGGTTTAGGATTCAAGTCTTCCTCAGAACAGCACTTCACCCACTCAGCTTCCTTTAGATTTTTCCCAGGGTAATTTTAAAGACTGTGTGGGAAGGAGGATGGCAGAAAGGAGGAGGCTATAGACCATTTTAATCAATGAGCTGTGGCTCAGAGGTGACAAGGAAGAGCTTGTTAGATCCTGTTCCAGGGCTGCCTTCCTAGAAAGCAGAGTCAAGATGAAAAATTATTTAGCAGTAGAGAAATTGCTAAGAAACAGGCAGGGTTTTGAGGGCAGTTGGGACAGATGTTCTGTCTTACGCTTATGCTTCCAAGTGTGTTTAAAACTGTTTAGAGCTGGCAGACAAGAATGACAGGCAACATTGCTTTTTTCATCTGGATTCAGGCTGTGAGGTTCTTAAAAGTAGCAGCTGCATACTCTATTTAATTTCCTTATTTTTAATTTTTTTTTTATTTGCCTGTATTAACTATTTGGTTTTTCTTTTAAAATGTATTGTTCATAAAACTTAAGGAAAACAAATCTGTTCTCAGTCTGTGTTCAGGATACTGTAGCTGTTGGCTAGGACATTTCAGAGTTCTTAGATCTCCACTGGTTTAAGAATGACACACCTATTAAACATATTTATTAAGGCCAGAGATCTCACCATCAGAAAGCTGAAGAGAAATGATCCATGGTACTGCTAAGAGGCACAAAGTTCACAAGGTCAGAGTTCTACTCCTCTACAATGGCTTTTGTTGTACTATGGTCTCAAAGGAAGTTTTCCCCCCTCTTTTGTGCCTGGCTCTACTAAGAGAGAGAAAGATGTGTAAATACCAACAACTCAGATAGAGGTATACTTGGAGAAAGAAAATAAAGGTCTATCTTTAGTAGTCATAGCAGTATTATGTGACTTCTCAAGGGAAAGATTTCAAACTTGTTTTTCTTTTAAGTTGTGAGGCTGGTTTGCTGTAGGATTATATGATAAAATGTGTGTTCTCTTCTCCAAAACTCAAGGCCACCTTTAAAAATTTATTTCTCTTTACTCAGTTGTAAAAACTTCCTTGTTTGAAGTGGAATTTTTGATGATCCTTTTGTCGATAATCAACTTTCCTAACTAGATCGAAAGAAGCACATATGACTGAAGACTGTTTCTAAAAAGCTGCTGAATAAAAGGTGTTGGTATTATGGGACTGAGAAGTATCTAATATTTTGTCAATATGCAAACATTATTTGCATTGTGCAAGTATTATTAAACAATGTTATAAAGATACAATGCAAAGTAAATTTGTACCATGCCATTAACAACAGAAAGTTGAAAAGTTTATGAATTAACATTAACTTTGTTCTCAAGTTTTTGCATCAGTTTTTTTTTTTTTCTTTATGTTCATTCTACTAATTTCTTCTTGATTAAGTTGTCTCTAAGTTGCTTTGTTTTTTTCTTGTTTTTAATTTGTTTTTGTTAAGGTCTCTGTTTCCTCCGCATGTACATATCTCTCTTGCCTTTTCTCCTCTTCCTTATCTATTTTTTTTCTATGCACCTTTACTCAATACTAACAAAACTAATGATCTTTCACTTTTTCTGAAGTGATCCAGACTTTTATTTATATTCTTGTATTACATTAGGTATTTCCTTGTAATTTTAGTAAGAGTTGATGTACAAGTATGGAGCATAATAAATCTCACTTACCTGTTCAGGAAAGTTAACAGACAAGCGAGATTAACACCACCTGGAACACATTTCAGTGTATTTTAAGAATAAACCTTCATCTTCTGGTTTCAGTGTACAACAATAAACAGTTTTAAATTAAATAATAGGAGGTGGATGAATAGCATCCTAGTATCTCAGTTGGACAGCCTGCACTATTTCAGCCCTGAAATGTTGAGGTATCATGTTATAGAGGCTAGTGGGAGGGAGTGAGAGTCATCAGACTTCCATTCTACTCATGATTCTGACCCATTTCCAAATTGACAAGTTTTGGTAAATCAGTCAGTCCCTGTTTAAGTGGGTCTCCTTCCACACGCTGCTTTCCTCTTTTTTTTTTCCTGCTAAGTCTTCTGCCTAGAATAAAATTGTTGTGAGTTACTCTATTATGAATGCAACAGCATAGAAAGCCACAGCAGAGTCAATTTGCAATGCAATTATAGTGAACTAGGGGCATAACTTATATTATTTGTAGGGGCTGCAACACATGGATCATGAGTCAACCAGTGTTGACAAAAACAATTGACAAAGAAATCCATTATGGAAATTTTTTATAATTATTTCATTTACAAAACTGTTAACCTCAGAATACTATAGTACTTAAGGGAGAATTAACTGATAACTTTCTTTTTCTGCACAAGAATATTAATGGGAAACTTCAATGTCTGCTACAAAGAGCTTGATCACACACACAGTTTGAAGATCTCTAGGGCATAGTTTCTTGATGGTATATATAGGTTGTATCCTGTCATGTTTATTTTCAGAGAATCATCATCTTATTTATTAGTAAGCATATTGAGTGCAAGGGTTGCAGACAATAAGACTTGACTTCATATTTTATGATATGAAAAAACCCACAAAACCAAAAAATCCAAAACCCCATGCTCACAGAAGTATAGGTTCCATAATATGCTTCTCATTTATGAGAGCTCCTATTATTATTTAGATCAATATTCCACTATTGGTTAGTACGAAATGTCTGCAATTCTTATAATAAAAATAGGAAGTACTGTGCATAAAAGACACATCACTGGGCTTTCTCAGAAACTAACCCCAGTTTTTATCCGTTTTTGACAAATTTATTTCCCCTACCTTTTATAATGGAACATTTTTGCTGACTTTGATTTTTTTCCCTTCTCGTTTTCCCAGTATCATCACTAAAAAGAAGGAAATACAGCTAAAATTGAACCATGAAAGCTTTTATAGTTTCTCAGGGGACAAAAATGAGCATCTGAGTGTTGTGTAAGACAAAAGTTTTAAATTCAAAGTTTTACTATTAGTAGTCTTTAATTGTATGTGCAAAAACAGGATTGAGTTTCACTAAAAATGTCTTTGGCATGTTGACAAAATAAATTTTTTTTTCCTTTATTTTTGCTGATTTCAAAAATATTTTAAAGTGTCTTCAGTTATTACAAGACTTTGTTTTCAAATGCTTTTTATCAGATTACTGCTGTGCAGTAGTCATTTATTTGGAAATCTTGATTTTAGCGGCTGAATTATGTCAAATTATTTACGAATATCAGTTTTGCATATTTTTGGCACAGGATACAACCACACCTCCCTTGAAATAAAGGTGTTTGCCAGCAATAGGGAGACAATTTATAGCCATGTATTTCTGTGTTAAATGTGTAAGGTCTTAGGGTGGAAATGAAAACCCAGAAATATATCTGTGTTTTTCATGCAAGGAATAAGGCATGACCATTAAATGGAGTGCTTGAACTAGTCCACTGGAGCAGCATCTGTAGCCAGCAGCTCTTACTAATATCACGTCTAGTTGCTCTCGACTTTCTAGATTGAATAAAAAGATACATACGTATTTCTGTGTGGATAAGCAAATTACTGTAGGATTTCAGAACAGAGAAGAAATTCTAAACCCGTGTGCTCATAGCCAGGTGCCCTAAGTATTTGTTAAAACCTGAAAATTCCCATAAGTACTTTGCCATCCTGCTCTGCTTTGTTAAAATTTATTATTAAAAATATGCCATAAATCATGCCACGTTTCAGACAGCTGGGCTTTATTTTCATGTGGACAATATTGTGCATAAATTATAAACACATTTAACTGAAGTAAAACCAGATCATTTCCTTAGCCATTTTATGAAACAGTTTGCTAGCAATTCCTGGTTCTTGATCAAAGTTCACTAATAGTAATGGCTTGTAATCTGAATATAGTTAATTTACATTTAGCGGATTTTTCCATAAAACATGAATAATTTTCCTTAATATGAATGAAGTATTTAAGAGATTAACATTGTAAAGAATGTTTGATGCTGAGAAATATGAAGAAACATAAATATTATAATTAATCATATGAAAATGTCAATATATGTCAAAGCAATAAAATAATCTCTAAACTGGAAAATTAATAAACGTAATTGTAGAAATTGGTAAGTTCAGAATTTCTATTACTTGAGTTATATCTATCCTTTTGTACCATAGATAATTTACATTGATTGATTGTAGGTGCTGAAAAAGCATTTCATTTTAAATATGATGCGTGGTGCTAAAAGATACGCCTGTCAGATCAATAATTCTCTAGGTGAGGTAATTAATATTTCACTGCTAATTGTCTTTGAATTTCTTGTTCACCTAAACAAAAGGTAAACTCCCAGTATGAATATTTTGCTTGAATCTCTTCAAAACATTATTATTACTTAAAAAGCTTCTGTAAAATGATGTGTATTACAGAGCAAATGCACGTATTTTTATTGAGTGACAAAACATACTTTAAAACAAATAAATTACATTAATTGGTGTAATTCAAATTTAAAGGTATATGTGTGCAGAATTTTAGTACAGAAACTAAGAACATGCTTTCTAGTGCTTTCAAGGCACTGACAGGAAAAATTTAGTGTGCTAAAACAATACTCCATCCTAAAGCAAGGAGTAGCTCATTTGCATGTCTTGCTTTTGTGTTGCCAGTTGAATCAAGATACTTAATGTATGCAGCCAAGAATCGAGGAGAAAGTACAAGAAAATTCCAGGCTAATGGAGGTTGCAGCACCCCAGAGATATAATTGTTATGAAAGATAATGCCAGAGGGATTGGTGGTAGTCACATCACTGCAGTTCTTAGTATAGTAAGCCCTAAGTGGTAGGAGATATAAAGACCGGTTTCTCTGATGAAAGTACAGAAATGGTCAGCTTCTGATTCCCAGTGGAAACATGCAATAGATTTGAGATGTTGATATTATGTAAGACCTGTTGGCTTGCTAATTATTTCTAGATGAGATTCCTTGCAAATTTGGTTTCTGCAGGTGACACATGCCATTGGCAACCTACGGCAATTTAATTAATTATCGTTCCTTTATACCCTCCAAAGCTGTAACAGAGGATCTCACTGTGCTGCTGAAGTCAATGCATGATGTACAGTACTTTAACTCTGTGAAAATGTAGAGCTGGGAGAACTCTCATCCTGACTCAGCTTATTTGTGTGAGTGCATTTAAGGATATCAAAGCTGTTTTTCATAGAATTATGCAACTTGAGAGCAGTGGAAAAGGTCTATGTACATTCAAGCTTTTCACAAACTTCTCTTCAGTTCACATCACTGAATCTGCAGTAATAAATATGTACTTGTGACAATATGTATATTCATGTAGTTATGTGCAACAGGAGCAGTTTCAAAGCATGTAGACAATGCAAAATTATTTTATGTCATTTGCATGACATCTAAGGATCCAAAAAAAAAGAAGAAATAAATAAATGCTTTTATTATAGTGAGAATAAAATATTTGCTGATGCTCAGAAAGCAAGGACTTAAACTGGACAAGAGAAAAAAACAGATTACACTCATGAAATTGAAATGGACCAAACCACCTTTATGCTCTTTATGAAACTCTTTCCTCTATGACTTATCTATATGCTTATCTATGCGATAGAACCAAATGGGCCCTGCCAGGAAGGAAAACTTTCAATTCTACCGTATCTTTTTAGCAATGGAATATTATGTCTCTACTTTGGCCACAGTGAAATGACATTTAAAGATACTGTAGATAAAATGTTAAATATATACTTACACAAACACAAGAAAGGCTTTTTCAAGAGTAGTAAATGCACTGTGTTAGAGACCACCCTTGAGTACAATGTGTGTTTTCCATTCTACATTAGGGATGAACAGATGCTGCAGCTGTAAATAACACTATAACCTTTGCCTTGCTCTTTTTTGGTATTTTGCTTGTGTTGAATTTGGTTAAGGATACTCCTCAAAGTACACTTAAAATCTCTGAAAAAGGAAATAATTTGGGAAGGATCTAGAAGGATTTTTTTGCAAATGGATTCAAAAATATATCTTTTGTACCTCTTCAAAGAAACACGCAATCACAGAATCACAGAATCACAGAATCACAGAAACCTTCAGGCTGGAAAAGACCTTTGAGGTCAGCAAGGCCAAACTTTGACTGACCACCACCTTGTCAACTACACCACAGCACTAAGTGACACAGCCAGTCATTTAGTGAACAGTTCCACACCCTGTCTTAAAACAAAAATAAAATTCTACAAAAGTTTATTCTTATATGGAAAAGGAAAAGAAAAAGGAAAAGAAAAAGGAAAAGAAAAAGGAAAAGAAAAAGAAAAAGGAAAAGAAAAAGGAAAAG
>VZRF01000732.1:0-16837 GCA_013396875.1 Vireo altiloquus | reverse complement strand
CTCCATTGTCATCAGTGTGTAAGCAGCAGTCTGAGAGATGAAGCTTACTGCAGACTCCACCCTCTTCAGCTAGAAGGTAGCCCAAGGCTAAATAGTTTTGGTACAACCACTGCTGTTCTTATTTGGGTGTTGAGGAGATCTATAGCTGCCGCGGTTTCTTTGGTGATGATTTGGATCAGGGCCTGTAACCTAATGATTCTACTTAACATGTAAATAGGGGTTCTGTGCCCCCAACTCCCATCCTGAGCCCAGGTGGCAGGGCCATACGTCTCTAAAATGAGCTCAGGTGGCCACATCTTAGCGCCCCATTTCTGTGTCCCCCCTGTGACATACCTCTTTTGTCTTTCCAGTTTGTTGCAGATGGAATTCCTAAGTTATTTCCAGCTTCCTCAGATAGTAAGAAGAAGCTTGGTTGACTAACTCCTAGGGTACAACTGCCACGCCAGAGCTCTCTCTCTCTGTAAGACATTGCTTTGGAAGCGTTTAAGTGCTGTCACTCGTGCTTTATCTTGGCACGGGCACTGGCAGCTGGAATGGTCAGCCAGGGTCTGACCTTCTGACCGAAAGAACTGTGCCATGTCAAACATGGATAAATTTTAGGGTTAACTAGAAGGGAAATAAAACTGAGTCTTTGCAGAAAGGCTTTAAGGGGGATATTTTTCCTCTTCCGATGCTGGGGGTACCAGTCCCTTAACACGTTTTACATGAGTCCACCCTTTTTCAAAAGTTCTAATTGCCCACTCTTGGGTCAGGACTCCCCGTAGGTAATTCTTCTCCATGTAAACATATAGGTGGAATTCTTTTTCTAGAGAATGAAGGGATAGGACAGGTGCCTGAGTTAATTTCTGTTTCAATTTTCCAATTCCTGATCATCTTCTGTGGTACAATTAATGGGTTCTGATTCAACTAGTTTTTCACATAGGAATTTAACATTTTGAGTATATTTATCAATCCATGACCTACAATATCCAATCAGGCCTAATAACTGTCTGACCTCCCTCTTTCTTTGAGGGGGAGGTAAATTTAAAATTCCTTCAATTCTTTCGGCACTTAGCTTTCTGTTGCCATGAACAATTAGGTGTCTTGGATATTTCACTTCCTGTTTAACAAATTGTAACTTGGATTTGGATACTCTCAGTCCGTTTCTTCCCAGAAAATTAAGTAATTGAACAGTGCCCAGTTTGACTGCAGATTCCTGTTCGCCCAAAAGCAACAGGTCATCTACATACTGAATTACCTGTACTCCTTTTGGTGGAGAGAAGGAATGCAACAGGTCTTTCAGAGCCTGTTTGAAGAGGGTCAGAGACTCTGTATATCCCTGTGGTAATCGTGTCCAGGTTAATTATTGTCTCCTCCCAGTGTCCAGATCCTCCCAGGTGAATGCAAAGATGTTCCTGCAGCGAGAATCTAGAGGGTGTGACCAAAATGCATCCTTTAAATCAATAACATGAACCAAGCATGGTTGGTGGGGACTTGGCTCAGAAGTGAATACGGATTTTGTACAAAGGGATACCTGGCTTCTACACTTTTATTAATTTTGCCAAAGTTCTGGACTAACCAGTATGTATTGTCTGGTTTACAGATGGCCAAAATGGGAGTGTTATAAGGTGATTTACAAACTTCCAAAATCTCATCGCACAGGAGTTCTGTGATAATAGGTTTTAGTCCTTGCCTTTTGCCCTCGATAGGGGGTATTGAGGTGTTCTCACTGGTTGACTGTCAGGAATTAATTGGATAGTAATCAGGGTAATATTCATTCTACCTCAGTTACTTTGTGGGCCCATATCACAGCGCTGATTATTTTTCATCCTGTGCGGATAGGGTAAGTAATTTAACTCTCATTCTCCCCTCTTGGGGAATAACTCCAACTATGAGAGGAATCTGGAGGTCCCAACCAAGCAACTTACTTGCAGCCTGAGATAGAAATAATAAATCCCCTTTTTGGGTACATCCATTTCTAGTAACAGACACATTTTTGATGATAGGGACTGGAAAAGACTTTCCCTTCGCTCCAGAGATATTTGAAGTCTCTTTACTGATTGTACATCCTTTTGGTTGTTCATTGACACAGGTCCTTTCGGCTTCTGTGTCAACTAAAAATTCCATAATTTGCTCCTGGGGGCCTACTCTTAATTTTATCAAGAGCTCTTTTTAGATACTTATTGCCCTCCAGGAGATAGAGCCCCTGACACCTTCAATCCTCAGCCAATTGCCCCTCCCAAGGGTCCAATCCTCCCAAGGGAGGATCCCTTGGTCTCTCATCTTCTTCTAACATCAAGATGCTGTGTGCCCTTCGCCGTTAGAGTAAAAACAGATAATTTTTTTTGGATGGGACCTTTTAAGTCTCTTTCCATCTGTCTAGGTGTTTGGGCTGTGGTCATAATTTTTGCCTTGGTTTTCATTATTGGTTCATCTCTGCGAACATAAACTTTTTGAGCTTTGGCCAATAGCCCATCAATTTCTCTCTCGGGTCATCTATCCAATTTTTCTAATTTCCTTTTTATGTCTGGCCTGGCGTGTAGATGGAATGGACTTTCAGCATTGTCTTTCCTCCCTCACTCTCTAAATCAATTTCTGAGTACAACTGGATATTGTTCCTCAAGCGAGTCAGCCAAGCAGTGGGACTTAGATCTTTCTCTTGTTCTCCCCAAAATGCTTTTTTCATATTATTTACCCGAGGGACTGCCTCTTTTATCTCTTTCATGATTAAGGATCTATAACCTGTCATGTTCCTTCTCCCTATTTCTGTATTTGGTTCCCAATTTGGATCTATTACTGGTAATTTGTTCTCACCAATTGGTCCCTGATTGTTATTTTCTCTGTCCCATATATTAATTCCCGCAATTTGAATCGTCTTTCTCTCTTCTGGAGAGAATAAAGTTTGTAATATAGAATTAAATTCTTTCCAGGTATAGATGTTAGGGCCGAGAAATTGGTTGAATTGTTACTATAGACCAACGGGACCATTTAATAAACTTTTCATTTCTCTTTTAAAATCTCTAACTTCCAAAGAAGTGAGGGGTGCATTAACACAACCAATCCCTCCTAAGGTTCCTCCCACCAGGAATTCCCTCAGGGTAGCACCTTTTGTTCAGATGTATCATGTGAACAAGTGGGACATTCTGGTGACATGAGAGATTTCTTTCTCGTACTAAAGGCAGGACCCTCATGACTAGAGAGAACCTCACGGGTTTTTCTTTTGGTTAAAGGAAGATGACGATTCATAGATCTCTTCAAATGTTTCAGTTCCCTTCCCGTTTAAATTTTTAGCACCAGTTGAGTGACTTGTTGAGGGTTGCAAATCCTGAACTTCAGTAACAGGTGATGGAGGGGGAGAGTGTACAGGAGGGAGGAAATCCAATGGATCCCACGTTTCTCTTGCTATCCTTAAAATTCGTTGTTACTGGGAAAATTTGTTTCTACTTCTCTGTTTCCTTTTCTATTGCCCAATATTTAAGCCAAATTTCTGCATACTCTAATTTGAGGGAATTTGTATCAACTTTGTAATGAATATAATGGTAAAGGGCTTTACACAACCACATCTCAGTTGAACCATGCTTCGGCCATTTGAGGCCTCCCTTGTTAAGCAGCTTTTTCTTAGGCCAATTAAACATACAATATTAAATAATTTTCTTTGGGTCATTATCTTTTGATAAAGAATGTTCTTCCCATTGCTTTAACCCATTGGGTTATCAGGGAATATGTTGTATTTCTGCAGTTGGTTCTTTTGTTTGCTGTTCCTTTGTCCCATCTCGTTAATCTAAGAAGGTAGAAATGAATAGTTTAGAATAAGTATTAACAGGAAGTTAAATCAACCAAGGCAAATACACTTAAACAAATGGAAGCACTCTATTCAATGGTGAGTAAAATTCCACTCAACACTCTTTCACTCTTTCACTAATTCACTTATTCACTTTCTTTCTATCTTTATGACAAACTTATGGCAGCAGTTAGTCCCTGCTTCAAAAAGAACTTAGCTTAATCTGGATCAAATTCCCAGAAAGTTAACAGAACTTAAATACCAATTTAAGACACTTCACTGGTGTGAAGTTCAAATGAAAATTTATACTCAACTTAATGAATCTTTCTTGTTTTATTCTTTTTCCACCCAAACCTATGCTCACACTCCCACACTGTTCTTAACCAGTGTTCTTCCCAAACACTCCAAGTCACAAGAACTAAATACTTCTTTCCACACACCACCAAAATAACACTTGGTTCTTTTTCCACACACAAAGCACTCCAGTCTTCTTCACTCAACTCTCCACTTCTAATCCTGGCTATTCTTAGCCTTGCTCTAATCTCACCACTCTCACAACCGTGGCACCACTTAGTTCCCTTATAAAAGAGATGCAGCACCACTTCCTCTTACAGGCAGCACACTCGCACAACACCCACGGTTCTCACTCCTTGCCTTTGGGAGACCCTTCACAAAGGATGGTTTGATTCATCAAATCACCAAGATATCTGTGACACCAGATTCCAACAGAGACCAATATTTTGGTTGCCTGTATGAGAATCTGTGGAAAATTAGAAAAAACTACAATGGAGGACTGGCGGTTACCAAAGCACCGATTCAAAATGGTGTCTCTGGGACGACGAAAACAAACAATATGGGTGACTTCCTGTGGTAATTTAAGATGACACTTCCCCCAGGAAGTAGGAAAACCAACATGGTGGCCTCCACACAGTAATTAAGGAAGTCTCTCAATCACAATGGATATAAGGTGGAAAGTAACTTAAAATGGTGGCCCTACCTGCTGATATTCAAAATGGTGGCTCTACCCACCCAGGAACTGAAAGCTGGAGTGTTTCATTCAAGAACCCTAATAGGGCAGCACTGCCCGCCCACAAACTTAAGATGGAAAAATTAAAAGAAGTAAAACTAGTAATATCACAAACTACCAAAACGGTATTTTTGTATTAAAACAAATGACATGGGTCACGATAATGATCCAATAAACAACACAATCTGTAGCAACAGAAAGAATAAAAGTACTTTATAGTACTGACCACAAGATTCCAATTAAAATAAATTCACACAGAAGGCTTTAAGAAATCAAAACGGCGTCTTACTGCCAAGTCACTGACCACAAAACGACTGACACAACAATGGTACGTAGGTTCTGGACCCTGCACACTCCGGGGCACATGCAAGGGGTATTAGCAGGGCTCCTGCCACCCTCTCAAAATGGTTCTTACTCCTGTTGAAGCCACGGACTGCCTTTGATCCCACTCCCCAGTGCCCCAAGGGATGGATCCTTCTCTGTGTGGCTTCACTCAAAGCGAACCTGTATCATGCATTCTTCCCTCGCACCGGGGTTTGCTGCTCCCCACACTTGTATTCCACTCAGGCTCCATTGGGAGCTCACCCCTAAAACCAAAAAATTTCTGATCCTTTAAAGGGTTAATTGTTTTGTTTTGTTTTAAAATTATAAAAATTGTTGGTTTTTTTTTTTTTAATTATAAAAAGGGTTATCTGTCATGGATGATTAGTTTGATTAAGATGTTCACACTGTAATACGTACTGTTTAAAGCAAGTTTCCTCCCTGCACCAAGTAGCTATAACATAAATTCCTCCCCCTTGTTGCTGACCACTCCCATTCCCCGCCTCCTGGGTGGAGGTTCCTTGTCCTTCTCCTTCTCTCTCCCCACCCATGGGGCGGAGAGTCCCTGTCCATCCCCTTTATCCGTGTCCCCTTCCCCAGAATGTTCCATCTCGTTCGACAACACTATTGGTTCTAAGAGTTCTGTACCTCCCCTGTTGTTACCCTATGCATCCTTACCCTGTCTCTCAAGCCCTGATCCACCCCTGAGACCCTGCCCAATTGGTCCTTATGCTCTCCACCCCCTACCCCTTAAAACCCTGCGGTCCCCCTAGTTGGGCATCCTTTCTCCCTTGTTCCTTTGGGAGCAAAAAGGGGTTCTGCTTCAAGAAAGGATCCTTCTTTTTGTGTGTCTCTGCTCATGCCGCTGCACTCAACATCAGCCTAGGGCAACGCTGCAGAAGCTCCCTGCTTCGTCCTGGTGGCAGTGGCTCCAGAGCTCAGGCTCTGAGGTCGTCCACTGATGGATGCAGAAGGAAACAGGCAGCCCTCGGCACGTCAGTTGTCGCTAAAATTAACTCTCTTATATATGGGGTTTGGTTTTTTTGATGTCTCTATGGAAGGGGTTTGGACTGATCTTACCTAGATTGCTGCGCTGAGGCACTTTTCTCTCTCCTGAGAAGATCCTTGTGATAGTCTGGTAAATCCAGGGAGAAAAATAACAAAAGCCAAGCTGCAATCCCTCAGAGCAAGGCTAAAAATAGGTTTCTGAGGTACTGTTTGTGAGGGTCACTCGAAGCTTCTGGAGAGGGAGACACTCCTAGAGGATTATTTAAACTTACAATCAAAACATGCAATTAGTAACTGCTTCAACAAGAGGAGTGACTTGACTAGACATAACATCATCAATAACTTCTGGCACAATGATCCAAACTGATAATCTAGAACTGTGAGTTGTAATCTGTATTAAACATACAACTAAGACATTTGAACAATTTCTAACAGGGAACAACAGGGAATAACAGTCATTATCAAGTCTTTGCAAAAACTTGAATAACTGTTCTTAATAACTTTAGACCATCAAACCTATAACACTTTAATTAACCTTAAAAAGAAGCCAATTAAGTCAATTTCATGAATGACAACAATCCTGCTCTACAATGCTACTTTACCATCCTACTCTACAATCCTACTTTACAATTCTACTCTACAATTCTTCTCTACAATCCTACTCTATGCAGGTTGTGGAGAATACAGTCCTGATGTGATTGTCAGAGTCTTTTCTTCTCTTTCCACTTCTTCAGTGACAATATCAGTGCCACCAGGCTGGCTGCAGGCCTGACTGATGTTACAAATTGATGCCTTGCCCTTTTCATCTGAAAAGCACCAAGAGTGGACATGATGAGGATGGGGGCTCATCTGATATCTCAGACTTCAGAGGAGGAGGAGCCCACCTCTGGGACACTGATTCCCCTGCAGCCCCTCCACATTCTACCTGCAGGAGCTCCTTGGCAAACCAGCGCCGCTCCTCATCTGTCTGCAGGCAGCAGCTCAGGAAGTCACGCAGCAAAGGCGAGAATAGCTTGGGCTGCTGCAGCTGTGGGGTCCCTCCTGTGGCTATCAGGCGTCGAGCCTGGAGAAAAGGGAAACACGAGGCTCCACCTGCTTCTTTCATACCTGAAAAAGCTCTCCCAGAGCCCATTGTTAAAGTTCAACACCGCAGCTGCTGCTCGGTGTGGGCCAGGAGCAGCCACAGCAGTGCCCTGGGGAGGGGACTCGTGGGGAGGGAGGGGTCCCTGGGCTGTATCTGGGGGGAAAAGGGAGGAAATGAGGAGCAGGAAGGGCCAGGTGTCACTAAAGAAGTGCCACGGCCCGGTGGGGCCTTGGTGAGGCCTCGGTGAGCCGGGGACACGGCCCTCAGGCGGGACACGCCGCAGGGACGGAGGCAGGAATTGCGGCACGATCGTGGGACGGCAGGGGAGGAGCAAAACAGCGGCGGTAAGAGCGGAACGGGAGAGCAAAGTCGTGCTGAGGGGACGGCGAGGCCGGAGCGAGGGTTGAGCGGGGACGGTCGGCGAAGAGCGGGCAGGAGGAGGTAGAGGCCAGGGGCAGGGCGTGGTGGGAGAGCAGCTTCGCACTGAGGTACTGCTGGGGCTCGGGTCCTCTGGAGAGGCTCTCCCTGGCAGCAAGGAGTTGTCCTTGCCCTCGGGGAGCAGCCCAGAGCCCGGTGAGAGAGGCTCTCCTCACGCCAGTGTGCTGCCTGCAGAGATCTCCCCAGAGACAGAGCCCGAGTCTGTTTCCTCAGAGGCTGCCCAGCACTGGAGTCTTTCTCTGAGCCCTTCTGGTGCCTTTCCGCTCGACGTTAAATCGAGTTAAATCAAGATTTATAGCCCACATTTCAGAAATAAAAACTGTGAGACTGTTGAGGCATTCTTATTTCGAAATTAAATAAATGAGTCCCTCGTGTGACAAGCACCTCACTTTCCCATACAACTGAGGAGGGACAAAGTCTTCGAAGCAAAAACCTTTTATTTGTACCAGTCAGGTGCTGAGGACAATGTATCTCACTCCCCCAAAAGACAAACAAGCTTTCATCAAAAATTGTTCAATTTTATACCCTTTCAGGGCCGGGGGCAGTCCCCGTCCCCTTTCCCATTGTTTGGGCCCTCAGGAACTTTCACCCTCTCCCGCTCTCCTACCCCTCTGTCCCCACACCTCTCACCTTTTTTTGTTCATATCTTCTCTCCTGGCGCCCAGCAACGCTTAACAGGTGCAATGAACAGATTAAACGGACCACATCTAAACCATAGACAACAACAAGTACAAAACAGAATTAAGTTACTTTTACTCGGTAATCTGTCTGGGCTGAAGCAAAATGTTATTTCATCCCTCACATCCACAGCCACCAACACCTTTCAGGGCTCTGTATGTACTTGGTGTCTTTCTGCTGCAGTTCTTGGACCACCACCTAAAACTGAATGTACTCCCAAAATACGTGGATGAAATTGGTACATGTATGTGTAGATGTAGCTTTATATTTATACAGAAAGAAAAAAACCATATTTAACCTGATGTGACTACCTGTCCCGACAAAAACCTCAACTCTAAAAATAGCCATTTTTACCTCTAAGGGTATCTCTGTAAAGCAATAGCAAACTGCCACAATTCTGATCTAAAGAAGGACCAAAGGGAGGAACATGAGATTTCAGAGGTTCTTCAATTCCTTTTTATGTTTCTCTTTTACATTGTCCTCTATTTTATCATCAGAGTCAGCTAGCTGTCTCCTTTGTTATCCGAGGGAACAGTTCCTTTTCTTATGCTTTCTAATATATGATTTTTTTCATTTTCTTTATTAGAGGAGAGGCTGTGCTTTTATTGGACATCTGCTAAACACCATGTTGAGTGCTTCTTACACTTTACAGTGTTGAGGATTAGATTATCCTTTTACTATATTTTCATTCAGATTCTCTCTGATGCATAAGAGAACAAATCTTTCTGGTTCTTTACATTTCTTTTTTACATTTCTGGTTTTACATTTCCCAAGATGCCAGGTGCAGCTTCTTATTCTAAATACCAATGGTAGCTCATATCATGAACATTCAGAGATGTTTTTTATGGGAACACTGAACTATTTAACAATTCCATAGCTGAAAAATATTGTTACCTTAAAGGAAGTTCTATTTGCTTGTAAAAATTTGTTTTCTTGTTTTCCTGTATTTTAATTCATAGCCATCTTTCAAGTGCAGTATAGTCATAAATTTATTTTGTCTGTATTACTTAATGATTCATCAGAAACTTAATTTGCAATGTTAATAAAAATAGTAGGTTTTGATCCAGTCTATTTATGATCTATTTATGTCAGATTCTGTGCATAAAGCGTCATAAATAATATTTTATTGTTGCTTAGCCCTAAGACAATTGAGGTCTGGGTACTCTGAGCTGGAGAAGGAGCAGAAGCATCAAAGGTAGTGAAATGAGTACTTGAATGGGTTCTCAGGTCCCAAAGATTGATCTTCTTTGGCCTTTGACCCATGGAAAAAAGATACCTATTTATGTCAGGCTAACCTAGTGCAGTTTCGTGCAAGGCAGATACTAAACCAAAAGTGAAAAAAGCTGTCCCACATGACGTTTTAAAATTTCTTTTTAGTTCAGTCTAAATGGGGTTGATGGATTTAAGATTATTTTTCAGTAATGCCGTCACTAAGATAGATTCCATTCAAACACTGAAGAAGGAAAGCTCAGAATTGCTAGAGAATAGGACCAATTATTCTAAACAAAATCCTATTTCAGCAAAGTCATGGAAAAAAATAAGTCATTCTACATCTAGCCCACATGGCAAAAATTGATCCAGGTTAAGAACAGATGAGAATCATTTTCCTGTCATTGCAGTCTTCTGGACCACCAACCATGCAAGTGTAATTTTGATTGTTATAAAATGAGATTGTATAATTGTAACTACTGTGTTTTCGTCTCCGAAGACAAAACACGCAACTAATATCTGAGGCACCTTTTGAAAATATCTGCATGGAACATTTCCAGTTCTATGTAAATTTAATTAAATTCTAAAAGTGAAAAGCAGCAAATGTAATTCCTAATTTCAAAGTCATACTGTGTTTTTAATTCACCCATGTTAATTATTTAATTGTCTTTGCACCTTTAAAATGTCGAATGTGTCATGTAATGAAACAAAACATATTTGTTTGGTTAGTTTAACTGGTTAAATTCCTTTTTCTTCCAAGGAAACACTGGAAAAAATAGATTGTTGAATATAGAAAAGAGAAAGCTTCTTGGAAGAGTAGCATTGAAGAGTCCTCACTAAATTTGAGACAGAAGAGAGAAGGGTAATCTTCTTTTTCCAATTTCCTGTTGAAAAGTAATAGAACGCTCTATTCTAACTTATTTTAAGTTCAAGAAGGAAAACCCAAGCTAAGTGTAGGGAAAAGAAAAATCTTAGATTACTTGTTGGCATGAAGATTTAGCAGAGAAAATACATTATTTTCTAGAGTGTGTAGCTTAGGAAATTGGAGGCTTTCAAGAGTTTAGCTGTGTGTCAGCATTGACTCAGGCAGTTGAATCTAAAAACTTCTATTTTTCTGTTTTCCAGTAAAAAAGTGGTGACAGGAATGCTAAATCATCAGGTTAAAGGCAAGTTTTATGTGGAACTGGCTCTCTCAGTGTAAACCTCATGGGTGTGCAGCGGGTTTTATTTCCACTGAAATTTTTAAATTTTTTTTTATTTTCAGCTGAAATAATTTAGTTCAGCCATGACTTCTGGGTTCAGCTTCCTGGTTTTGATAAAGATGAATTCAGAAAATGAGATTGCAGTAGTATGCATTGATCGTTTATTATGAAACAAAGGCAAACACAGCACTGGGGCGCTTGGCCAATCTGCCAGAGGCGCCGATCCATTCATTTCACTGTGCTCTCAAGTGTTGTTTCGAACTGTTACATATTCATTAAGCTCAGAAGTTAATTTACGCTTCACTCCCAACACCTCCCTTGGGTCTCTGCCTCCCTTCCCGCCGGCCCGATGCCTCNTTAAAGACATTCATTATCATGCACATACTACAGCTATTTTGGGGTTACAATCCACTCTAACATTGTTTTATTTTAACGCTGTGCCTACATAGTATGTTATTACCGATTATTATTAAGCTTATATGCTATTTTTTCATAGTATATAGTTACTGATAAATGTTAAACACAGATTTTGCGAAACCCAACATTCATTATCTATTAATCTATAACAGTTTGATTTGGGATAGAACCACCCTGGATGGGACACGACACTCAGAGCTTTGGGGTTGGAAACCAGCTGGGAAAGCCTTACCAGGAGAGATACTCGGGCAAGTTCCAGTCTATTTTAAAATAATTTGGCACACATATGTCAAGTGTTTCGATTCAAAAGGTCTCAGCTTTATCCAGTGTGCAGGTCAAGGTATGGAAAGGCAGGAATGGCTTCTGGCCTCCCTTTTTACTCTCAAAAAGCTACAGGAAGGTGATGGGGCTGTTTCAGCTTTTATCACCTGTCATGACAGAGTGGAGATGACACATAATCGATGCTGTTTTCAGATTAATGAGCTGTAATATTTAACCTTTGTACCTGGAGATTAATAATTACTCTTAGTAATAAAATGTCCTGGAAGATGATGGAGTTTATGAAGCACATCCTCAGATTTTTTTCTTCAAGAAAATGGTGACTGTTTTTTGCTTTGTTTTGTAATTATGCTCAGTAACACTGACAATTCTTGAAAATACTGTTGCTTATTGGTGAGGAAAAGGATAATATGCTGAATTCAATTAAGAATTTGGCTACCAATTATCAGCCATGGAAATGTTTGTCTTCTGCTTGTAACTACATTAACTTTTATGCCTTCATAAATTCCAAGTGCATCACTGCTGTATAGAATGCTGATGGTCACGTAACAGCTTTTTTTTGCTATTTTTGCCATTTTTTAAGATAGCAGGAGTGGGGAGATAGTCATGGACAGCTGAGACTTGCTCAGGAAAGACCTCAAAAGCAATGGTTTGCACAGGGGCTTAAGTCTCACATGAGATTGTTCATCTCTCGAAGGAAGGAATTCCAAATTATCCCCACACTGTTATTTAAAACATTCTGCTAAGTGTTGTACCATGTGTGGGTGTCACCCATCACTGAGGGGACACAGTGATTCCTGTCATAGTGGTGACAGTATGAAATCACAGTGGCAATTTAATCTTTATTTCCTTTAACAGGATATAATGATTCCTATAGCACATAATTTATTATTAAAATGGCATGGGACCTCTGCAAGCAGTACTGGCCAGTCGAGACTATTTTCCCATGTGAGTTTTTTCTCATACCAGGTTGAAGATCTCATGAGCACACAACTGATTAATGCTTTCTGCTTGTTGCCTTCCTTCACCTTAAAAACTGAATAGTTCAGGTTTGGAAAGGCAAGGTTTCCCTGCTGTTCCCGGGGAAGAAAGCATCTTCCCATCTTAATCCACTTTTATAGAACTTTCTCTGACTAATCAAGTGGATGTTTTGGGTTTTCAGTTCTGTGGGAAGGTTAAAGATCAACAAAGAAGTCTAAGAAGGGTCAAGACAATCAAAATATTAGGGGGTATGGTTTGGGTTTTTTTTTCCCTTCCATATTTATCTATCTAGAAACAAGTTTGGAGCTGACTTTAATCTGAGTTTGCTCAGAATATGTATGTCTGCCTGTTGGCAGAGAGCAGCCTTGAAAAAATCCCAACAGGAAAAGGAGGAAAAGTCTAATAGTAAAACTTACTGAAGTCCAGTATCTTCGAATGATCTTTATTCCCATGGATTTGAGGCTACCAATCCAGATTTATTACCATGAAGGAAAGAGAGAACCATCACACAAGCCATCCTGATTGTTAGGTGAACACAGGGAGTGTGTGGTCCTGTGGGAATCAAAAAACCTCCTTGTCCTGGCTCTCATTCAGTCTGATTTTAATGTTTCTCAGTGTTGCACACCATGTTTTATTAATTTCAGCTAGGCATGATGATGAGCTTGGAGAGCATCGTTTATTTTAATTAGGTCTTAGCATGGCTCATCCACATCACTAGGCTGCAAAATTAGAAATGTTTGTTTTGTTTGTTTGCTTGTTTTCTGTGAGCTTGGAGCAACCTAATTAAAGCCTGAGAACCTGTAAAATGCTCAGACTCATAGGACAAAGAGTGGAAAGAGTTTGTTTCTTTCATTTCATTTACCATGTAATTCTTTATCTAAATCTGTTACCAAATAAGATTTTTCAGCTGTGTGCTGCATTTTTAACTATTCATAATAATTGCCAAATGCTGGCACTCTCTTGTCTGCTTGGTCCTTGCTCTCTCTGCATGGGGTTGGGCTTTGCAATATCAAATCTCAGGATTGAAGTTTGCAGAGTGCCATTCAGCTGTCTTGTTTGGAGCTGAAAAGCATTTTCATGGAAGTTTCGTCAGTGGATGGTTGATTTCTTGAGTTTTTCACTCATATGTGTACCCTGGTAGGAGTAGTGTATAATATGTATTTTGTTTTCAAAAAAATAGTAATGTCTTGCTCAATTATAATGTCTTGGTGTCACAGTAAACTGCTATATGTAACCTGTCAGAATCTTAGTTAGCATATTTCTCTTCTCCAAAATCTCTCTGCTGAAGTAGGTTTTATTGCTTTATTTTTTCCTTAAATCTAATCTACTTTAAAACTTTTTTGTTTGTTTTTTTATTAAAATTAATTAAGAATATTCTGACCTAGATACCCTCCTTTCACTTTTATTTTTTGTGTTTTTTTTTTTTTTCCCCAGGAAGTCTTAGCAGGGTATTACTGTAATTGAAGCTTAGTTGCCTTTTATCCAAGTTCTTCACCCAAAGCACCATGTACCTGATCAACCCACAGCTGGACAACTTGTATTGGTGGCAAGAGGTAAGGACAACATTTTGTAGCTCTGTAACTCATGAGAAACTCACATCTTCAGCAATATTTCTTGTGTTGGTGTTCGCCAACAATCACCTTTCTTGCACTCAAGATATATATACTTTAGAGAAAGAATGTTCAAAGGGTGATTATTCTTTGAGTGATTTCTTCCTCATCACTCTAAGAATAATTAATTTCCCAGCTTCTATTTTGACTCAGGAGGTGCATTATATTCTCTAGCATTATGCTCTCTGCCAGGGCCTTGTTTTAGATCTCTTAGCTGGTTTTAGTGAATTTTAAAAAAATTTTTAAATTTAAAAACCCCTTAATACGGCATTAATATGGCTAAAGTCATCACAGAGCTCTGCAAAACAGACTTTAAACCAAGGATGCTTTGTTTTTATTTTATTTTATTTCCTACAGTAGTTAGTTCTTTTCTTTCCCCTCTGCCCTGGTAGCCTAGTATATGGAATCACAAATATAGCAAGTGAGAATGTGGCTGAAACTGATGAGACCCATGGCACCACTTCCATCAGCCACAAAAACACTTGTTTTTTGTTTCTTGTGATTTCCTCCTCATTTTTGTTTGTTTGTTTTTTTTTTTTTTTTTAAGTGGTAAAGAATAGAACTCCTCCCTTTATATACAAAGGTGTTTTCTCCCATGGCTGTGCTCTCTTAACTCAGTTTAATGCTGACATGCATTGCATCCTCATTTCAAGAAGAAGGCAGATCCCTTGGTGCTTCCCAGTGACATTGCTTTTAAAGCCTGCAGGTGTGCAGTGCCACTCTCACCATCTCACCTGTTCCTGTTTTTTCTGCCCTGCACTAGCAAAGGAAGCTGCCAAAAACAGAAGGATGTCCCCAGACACTGCCTAGACCTTCACCATAACAAAAGGAAACAGCATCCTCATTAGCTTAGGAGTACGTTTCCTTCTCAGAAGGATAGATATATTTGGAAATCTTTCTAAAGTAATAATCTCACAATAGTTGCTTGATCCACTCTTTCTTTTTTTTAGCTCCAACAGCAGAAATCCCTCACCATGACAAACGCTGGCAAAAATCCCTGAAAAGAAAATGGGAAGATTTTTGGTGTGTGAAATTTTATCAAGTCGAATATATAGTATCAAATACATATAACTTAAGTGCCAAATTTCTCAAATATATGTCTTCTTAAAGCTTCCCATCACTCCAGTTGCTGGCATTAGACAAACCCAAAACTCAGTTATCTGTGTAACTGTGATAGTCCCATTCTAGCCAACTTGAAAATACAGGATTTTAATGGAGTTGAAATTAAGTCACTGAATGTCATAAGTGCTCTAGTTCCTCACCTGAAGCACTTGCCCAGGTCTCTAGTGAAGAAATTTGAGCACATGATAAGTGTATTCACAAACCCATGCAATTGCAAGAAGTGCTTGTAAAAATAAATTCTTAAAAAAAAAAAAAGAGAAGAAAAAGAGAAGGGAAAAAGTACTTTTTATATACTTTTCATTTCCTTCATGCACTCTGTGTAGGACCACTAGATGCCACTGTGCCCTAAGGAAGAAAATCAGCCACAGCTTCACCGCCTGCCTTAAATCCAGAGCATAAACAGTTTCAGAAAGCCAGTGTTGATTCAAACACTGCAATTTCTTGAAGGGTCTTTGCGACCAGACACAGCCAGACTGTTGATAAGGACAATTCCCTGAAGCAGGGAGTTTAGTTCAAGAGGGTTAAAACACTTTGAGGTGTCACAGCCGTTTGCAGAACCGATGCTAAGGGCTGATGGAGTTTTCAATCGGGGAGATTCTCCCTAGGAACATCCCCTGGCAGCATCCCTGCTCCGTGTGGGATGGTAGTTTCTGCTTTCTCACTCTTCCTTTCTCACACAAGAGTGGGGTTACAGGTGCTGAGATTCCATTTTCCTGGAACCACTTACAGTAGTCAATACTGGAAGGCTCAGAAGGAGGAAAACAATCTTCCAGGAGGAGGAGCTGGATAACGTGATGCTGCTTTTGTGGGTCTAGCAGTTGTGTGGGGAATAAGAAGAAACAGAACAGCTCAGAATATTGAATCTGAATTCATCATCATGAAATGACGTAACTTTTTTTTTTATTTTTATTTTTTCTCTCTTCAGTGTCTTAAAAGATCAAGTTTATGCCTTTTCTTAGTGTCCTGCTCCTACGGGAGGAAATGTTTTGTCCTGCAGCACAGAACAACCATAATTTTATCTCAAAAGTCATCTATGGTTTTACTCTGTCAGAAAGGACATGCCCATTAAATTCACTTGTATTTTAGTGAGGTTTATAGATACAGTAGTATCTTCCCACCAATTGCTGTTTCTTAAAACTTTTCTCAGCTCTATTTTAAAGAAATCCGTATTAAAAAAACCCCAAAACCACCCCCCAAACCCAAAAAAAACCCCACACCAAAACCCAGCTTCTCCAAAAATTTTAATATGCTGCAATTTCCTGAGAGTAAAAGTAGAATATTAGCATTTGAAAAGGAGGTCTACAGAAGGAGCAAGTGCCCTACAGTGAGTATACCCTTCTGGTCCCACAGTGAGACACAGGTCTGTCAGAAACCATGGCAGAAGAATTCAGAAGAGGAGGTGGATTACATGATCCCCACCTTCCTTCCTGTGTTTCTGTCACTGCCACAGCTGTCCCTGAGCTTCAGTACAGCTGTATGAATATGTAATGTATTTTGAAACACACTTACTTTACACCCTGCAGAATGCCAAAGAAGGGAAGAGAAAAAAAATCATTGCTATTAAAACATCTTTTAATTTCAGAAACATTTCCTCAAAGGTGGGTGTAGTTCTCCCCCTGTCTGGCTGCTGGAACATTTTGATGCAGGCTTCTGTGATCTTTTTATCTCATCCAGTAGACACTGAGCTGAATTTCAGTTATA
>VZRF01000729.1:0-42614 GCA_013396875.1 Vireo altiloquus | reverse complement strand
CCCAAAGGCAGAGGATTTTCTTTGGACTTGGAGAAACATGTCATGAAGAAGAAAAAGTTTTTTGGCCTTATGTCTGGGAGTGTTTCTGATGCTGATGTGATCAACTTGCAGCACATCACAGACAACATCATAGAGTCTGTGTGTGCAAACATTGATAAGAAGGAACAGGAGAAACGGGATTACAGTCGAAATTTTATTCATGAAATACTCTGTGAAGTACAGAAAGGTGTGAACTCCATCCCCAGCAGTGCAAAATGTACTTTTAACAGAGAGTACAGCATGGATTTGTCTCTATATCTGTGCAAAATGGCAGCTGAAAGGTTTAAAGTCATGCATGAAGCATTCCAAAAGGCAAATGACCCAGTTGTGTACCTGAACAGCAAGAGAGAAGATTTCTTCCAGTGTTTCCAGATTTCTTGCCAAGGAGCCACTTCAATCACAACTTTTGTTCTTTTCCTTTGTGACAAGATTGCCCCAGCTCTTTGCCAGGCAGTCTATGAGAGGACAGCTAAAGCCATTGCTGAGGACATGCAGGGCAAATTCCCAGATTTCAGGGGCAACAGAGCCAATCTGGAAGTTTGCATCCTGAGATACCTGGCAGAACAAGAAAATTTTGATTATTTCAAGCAGTACCTTAATTGCTCAAAAAATTTATTTCAGAGTTACATTGAGACACGAGTTCAGAGTTACTGTTTAGATGGGAGCAGGAGGCTGGAGATGTTTTTAGATTCCTCTCTTAATCTTCTCTATGGAAACATCCTGTCAGCTGTTTATTCATCAACCCAAATTGTAAAAGACAGAAAAGACAGAGAGGATAAAATTTCTGTCTGGCTGGATGCATTTTGCAGGGAACTGACAGAGGTGATCAACTTGCACCGAAGTGACCTGAAGGCCATCGAGGAGCAGGAGGTCACAGACATTGAGTTCCTGAGCAGTGCCATGGCAGAAGCTCTGGATGACCTGAGGGAAAGGCTCAGGAAAGAATTTGCTGATGCTGATATGAGCTCATTTTCAACACAGCCTCACACCATCCTGGCAGAGCATTTTTTGGGGTGCTGGGAGCAGTGTCCCTTTTGTGGGGCTGTCTGCACAAACACCATGCAGAATCACGATGGAGATCATCAGCCGGTCTTCCATCGCCCAGAAACTTTGAGGGGAACCAACTGGCATGGGACAGACCACCTGGTCATTGATATTTGTTCCAGCCTTGTTGCAAGTGATTGTTTATTCAGAGTTGCTGACAGCAAATGGATCCCATACAAGAGATACCTGGATGCAGGACCTCCTTTTAACAGATGGAAAATTCTTCCTGATTCATCCATGCAGGCATATTGGAAATGGTTTGTGTGTCATTTCAGGACACAGCTGGAAGATTTGTACAAGGGGAAATTTCGGGGCAAAGGAGAAATCCCTGAGGCATGGCAGAGAGTCACCAAGCAGGAAGCACTGTCTGAGCTGGACAAGCGTTAGGCCATGTCCATGGTAGGAAGAACCACAACAGCTTTGCAGTTTAGAAGAATTTTGTACCAGGCTCTCCACAAAATGCAGTTACAACGATGATGCTCTCCAGCCATGTGCACACTATGGTATCTTATTGCTCCCAAATTTGGGGAACTAAGGCGTGTTACTGCAGCCATCACTCAGCAATTCCTTTGCTCCATGATAAAGCCAGAGTGGTCTTGCCTTCTTGCCGTAAACATTTCCCTGTGCTTTGTCCTAGAGCCAAACCAAACTCCCTCCCTGGGGTGATCAGCCACAGGGCCAAGGCTGAGCCCAAGGGCCAGGGCAAGGGCAAAGGCAAGCATTCAAAGCACCCCTTGGATCAGCTGCTGCTATTCAAGAAGGGACAGTGCCCCAAAGGCCGTTTTCCTGCAGCAAGAAAGGAGGTATCCTGCTTGGAGAAAGGGCTGTGGGGCCTGAGGCCAGCTCCCCGCTGGCTGCAAGCTGGGCTGCTTGGCTTTTGGGCATCATCCTTCCCTCCCTCACTGCAGCCTCCTGGATCAACTGAGGCCGTTCTCCCAGCAGGAGCTGTTGTGTCTCTGGGCTCAGGAAAGCAGTGACACGACAGCCCTGGGCTCAGGCAGTGCTTTCACTCCCTGTCTTGGAGGTGCTCTGTGTCTGTCCAGGGCAGCTGCTCCTGCTCAGCTGCCTGGGGCTGCTGCCCTTCCCTGCAGCCCTCAGCCCCAGCAGGAGCTGCTCCTGCCCTTGGCCTCGCAGCTGAGCAAAAACCTTTGGAATGCCCCATGTGGAGAATCTCATCTCCCAGCACCTTCCGCAGCAGCCCTCGGGGCAGTGCTGGTGCTGTCCAGGCAGGCTGGTGGCACTGGAGCCATATAGCTCTGGAGAAGGTGGCACCAGCTGGCACTGGCCCAGGGAGGGGTGGGGGGGTTTTGCTGTGCAGGTTGGCACTGTGATCAGTGGCACTGCTGGCAATGCGAGGGCCAAACCCTCCTGGAGAGCTGGTGGAGGGCTGCTTCAGCCTCATCCCCTGCAGGCTCTGCTAATAAAGGAGTTGATTTGGAGTATGCTACTCTGTGTCTCCTTTGTGTTCAGGAGAGCCACAGCTGGGGGTGCCTCGAGCTCTGTGCAGTGCAGACAGGCAGGGGACACAGGGGTGGCACTGGGGCACGGGGTGTGGCAGCAGAGGCTCTGCTCCGTTCAAGGTCTCTGCTCCAGGAGCAGCTTCACTGTCTGCAGGGACAGCAGAGAGGGCAGCAAGCCCCAAACCACAACATCCAGGGAAACCAATGGGAGTGGCAGGTGCCAGGGGAGGCAGCAGTGGGAACCAAGCCTGGCCTGTCACACGCACGGAGGGCTGAGGAGGTTGATCCCAGTGAGGTTCTGTGCTCTGGAGCTGCTCAGCTCGGACCTGCGGGACTGAAGGGGAACAGGCCCAAACTCTGCCAAGGCCAGCCCTGGCCAAGCAGACCCAGAGCCAGTGACAGGAGCCAGAGCTGGGCTGTGTGAGCGTGTGCTGCAAGGGCTGAGTGCCAGGGCCTGGGGACAGCTGGGCTGGGAGGGGATTTGGGCCAGCTCCTGGAGCCAGACTAGGAGTGGAGGTGCCTCTTGCTATGGTGTCTACTCTTGGGCTCAGTGGGATCACTGTGCTGCTACTGGAGTGAAGGGGTCCCAATTATGTGTTTAGGCTTGTCAGTGATTTTTTTCCTGTTCTCATCATAAAGTTGTTGGGGATGGGAGGCAAATAATGGATAGCCAGTGATTAAACCACACAAAGGAGTAGCTAATAGCCCTCACTTACCAACTTCTGATAAGGGGTGTGACTATATAAAATAATGTAATACCTTTCCATCAAGTAAGTGGGTATAGCTAATGAATATGCAACCATTGTGTATGAGAACAACTCTGTTCACCCAATGCTTGGCGCACTCGATTAGAGAAAGTATCCCCTGAGTGACAAGCACTGCAATAAATAATGGCTGCTTTCTAAGACTCAAAACTGTGTTAGGAATTTTCTATCTGTCTGATTTTCATAACAACGCCCACTAATTGAAACTCAATATGTGTATGATGCCTCAAAGGATGAATCACCTCAAATAACAAGAAGTCCCATACACAGCTGCTGAATTAGCCATATTATGAATTAATATGGTCGAACCTCTAAGGAGTCTCCTGGGCTGCAGTGTATTCTATTACCATTTTCATCAGCTGTTGAAACCAGGTGGGGCAGTGCTCTCTGCCTCCTCCCTCAGCACTATCTTCTGTTAATGGGCCCATCAATGCCTTGCCCATGGCTCACCATCCCATTGTGAGATGCCCCGCCCAGAGGGAGGAACCAAGCATTCCATCCTAGATATAATCTGAGATTTCAAACACCACACTAGCCCTTACCTACTGGACTCCCAGAGGACAAGAGCTACTGTTGGACCTTCAGGTGAAGACCAGACCCCTTTTTCTTTCTAGAGGATCACCTCTTCAACAGGACCACTTCATCTGGACTGCTACCACCACCCCTGACTAACAGGGTGTCAGGTTGTATTCTGACTCTGTCAGTGCTCTTGTACTATTGCTTTTTTTTTTTCCTATTAAATTATAAATCTGAATTGCAATCTCGCACTGGTTTGTTTTCAAACCTAGTACATGTTTTGGTGCCCACCATGGGGCTTGACTTGAGAGAAAGTCAGAATTACAATTTTGTATTAAGAGAAACCTATTCACCATGGTGCTCAGCTTGTCTATATGGGTATTGTATCTTGCTCTCTGTATTTTCCCTCGCATGAGGAACTACCTGCCTGTTGTAATTCTCCTGTTGAGACCAGGGAATGGTATGAGAATTGCTTTATTGGTTTGTTTATTGCATGATAACCTGCGAGGCAATGAATGCCATTTGGAATATATACTCAATTTTGTTTGCCTGTCATAGTCTGAGCTGCTATGTCTGGGACCTGCCCCTGGTGGGAAGAGTAGAGAGTGGTTTCTTCCAGCCTTTCAGGCCAGACACATAAGTTTTTTAACAGATTGAGTGCCCTCTGGATGTCAAGAACACTATAGTGTTGTTGATAGTTCTACTTTGTCTTCTCTGTACCGTGTATACCATGCTTAGAGGCAGAACGCTTGGTGTGGCACATCATCCTCAGAAGGAAAAGAAGGAAAGCAGCAAAGCAACAGGCACAGCATCTACACAAATTGTCACAAAGGAGAAAGGAACCAAATGCAAAGCAGCAGCATCCATGTCTACGCTGACTGACACAGAGGAGAAAAAAACAGTCAGTGTCTCCACACAAACCTTCACCGAACCAGAACAGCCTAAGCCAGTAGCAGTTGCTCCCGTTCAGAAGAAGAAATCAAAGAGCAAATCAGCCCGCACAGTGACTGACGAGGATGCAGCAGGACCTTCGCACCCAGCAGAAGAGGCAGAGCCAGAGATCATCACTTGCTCTCTATCCCTGGGTGAGCTGCGTGACCTGCGGAGGGAATTCACCTGCCAGACAAATGAGTCCATCCTGACCTGGCTGCTCCGCATCTGGGACGCTGCAGCCAATGACTCCATTCTGGATGGAAGTGAGGCCAGGCAACTGGGATCCCTGTCCCAGGATGTGGTCATTGATCAGGGGATTGAGGGAACCCAAGAAACTCTCAGCCTCTAGCGGCGACTGCTGACAAGTGTAAAGGGTAGATACCTCTGCAAAGAAGACCTCCAGGTGCACCAAGGAAAATGGAGCACAATGGAACAAGGTATCTGATGCCTGAGGGAATTGGCTGTACTGGAGACCATTTTCTCAGAAGACAATTCCCTAAGAAGATTCTCAGAAGATTCCCTAGGAGCCCAGATGGTGTCCAGTGCACGTCACGAATGTGGTTGAGATTCACACGGCTTGGACCAGAGATGTACTCCTGTTACCTGGCAACACTGCAATGGAGGGAAGGTGAGGACAGGGTGGGTGCCTTGGTCAACAAACCAAGAATTTATGAGGACACTGTCACCACCCCGTTATGCACCCATGTCTTATCCATGGAAAAAAAAGAAACTGAGAAAGGAGCTTAAGGAAGGAATTTACCACATCTCGCCAGAACCAAGAAGAGTCTCTGCCATTAAGAGCAGGTGTCCCTCAGCCAGGGAGAGAGAATACACTCCATGAGATGACCTCTGTTTTTTCTTCAGGAGAATGGAGAAGGTCATGAAGGTCATCAATAACATCACTGTGATGTCTCCACCGACCAACAAGAATGAAACACAAGCTTTCCTAGGCGCCATAGGCTTTTGGAGAATTCACATTCCTGAGTACAGCCGGATTGTGAGCCCTTGACACTGGTAGCGAGCTGCCCGAGGCTCGACCACATCACACAGCAGATGTCCCAGTGGCCGTGTGGCTTGCTACTGTATAGCAGACGTTGTGGTCTCCTCTTTGGTGGCAGGCTGCTTCCTGATGGAAGTGTGCCCGTGGAGATAAAGAAATAAAGAGGAGGGGTCTGTCCCATGAGTATCAGCAGCTTTATTGGCTGTGATGGGTTCAGAGGGGAAAGACCAGGAGAAGGGTTTTATACAGGGAGAGGGAGAACATAGGAACCAATGAAACTAGGGCTCAGGGGTGGATTTGGGCGAGACTGACAACTTAGGATCCAACAGGGAACGAGTGAAGGAGGGAACACAGAGAGGGAACCAATGGCACACCGAAGGAGAGAGAACTTTTCAGAGGAAAAGGTGTGCCTTTGCAGGATTGGCAGGGATCTTCCGCCCAGTGAGCAGGGGAATGGGAGGAGAAAGGTAGAGAGTCACTGCCTGGAAGGCGGGGAAGTGGGCATGGCCAACCTAAGGGGAGGAACAGTGTTCAGGGAAAGGGGTAATCATGGTAACTGGGGTACAGAGCAACAACTGACAATGGCACAAAGCAGAACCAGAAATGAACAGAACAACTAAACCAGAACTTTTTCCTAGCACAAAGACTTTTGGGTTCTTTGGACATTCCTCAGCTCGCCCCAAGTTGAGGTAATGCAACAATTCCCCCTTTTTTATTTTGTAAGAAAAGGAGGGAATTGGTTATGCTTCAGCTTACACTTCAGTCTCTGTGTTCTTGGTCCACCAAGATTGCTTTTTGGTGGATGGGGCATTCAAGGCTGCTACAGGTTTGGGCTCACTCAAAGCAAAGGTGCTTCCAACTGCTTTGAGGTGACAGGTCCTTAAACAACTAAACATTAATAAAATAAGGAAAGTAATAATGAAAATCCAAAGCAAGGATTTAAGGAGGGAGGAGGCCCATCCTGACAGTCCTCAGTTGCCAAAGATGGCATCCAGCCAGTCATCAGACTCTTTCTTTATGGTCTTGATCTGGTCTCTCGTTTTCTGGATGGATTGATTCGCTCTGAGATGATTAAAGCAACACAATCCCTCAAATTTTTCACACCCATGGCCGTGGGACAGAAGAAGGAAGTCGACTGTGGCACGATTTTGCAGCATGGCCTGTCTGGTTATCTCCTCATCCACGAGGAGGTCGCTGATGGCCGAAGACGTTAAATTGGCTTGTTTTGCAACCCAGCATTCTACCCTGCTGAGCTCCACCAATGCTTTGGCAGCAGCTACCCAAGGTAGAAAGAGAGAGACAGCTGATCTTTTAAAGTGTGACCAATGATGGATGTTCGAATCACAATCTGGCTCATATTCCTGGGTGCTTCTCTTCGACTGGGGCAATGTATTATTTTGTGAGTCTGCTTTCCATTTAATAATTTAGGTCTTGTTTGGGGACAAAAGAGAGAGCTTGCCTAATGTACAAGGATCTTCCTGGAGACAAGAGGGAATCCTAGCCCAAGCATGGTCCTCACAAATTAAAACCGTCTCTTTGTCAAGGGCTTTTGATTTATCAGATAAGGCAGAGAACATTTCCTCAGTTAAACTGCACCAAGCTGATTGAGTGTAATGCTTGTCATGGGATTCAATGATGTGTGGATTTTGATACCCCTTGTAATTGAACCAGAGACAAAAGGGGGCAGGAGCTGACCCAAGGAGGTCAAATTCCTGCGGTTCCTCCTTTGTCTCTGGCCTCGTTCTCACCCAGGCATCCCACTGTCTAAGTGGATTTCTAAGTGGGTTTTTGAGTGGGGAACTGCGCTTCAGCTTAGGATATTCAGATGAGGAAGAAGGGATTCCAACCAGACAGGTAGAGAACAGATTGTCTGCAGCCGGTGCGACAAGCAAAGATGGTCCTGCTTGAGGGTCCTGGCCAGGGTGACCCACACATTTTGACCGGGTTGTGGGACAATCCACGCCACAGCTAGTGTTGATATCCAGAGGAGCAGGATGACGAGCTGAAGGTGAGTGCGGGGCTCCATGGTCTTAGGGTGTGTCGGGATGGTTCTCTAAAAGAAAAGACAAACAAGGTAAATAACAGGGTTTGTGGTTGGCCATTTCCCATGGGGTCAGCTTTAGAAGGTTAGGGATATTCTGGAGGAAAGGAGAAGAAAGGATCGTTGGGATCAGGGAAGTTGGAATCCTCAGTTCCAGTCCGGTGGCGTCTCCTCCAAGTCGCCATTGCAACATAACTTGATGGACTTTTGTCTGTTTGTTATTTAGGTGATTTAAAGTCAAGTTCTTCCCTAAAGGTTCTCACCCACTTTTGTGGGATCCATCTGAGGCCTGAGAGCATGGATACACACGTGTACCCGCATCCCCAGGCTTGCAATTCATAAGGTCCAAGTCTCTGGATCTTGAATTAAAATGGGAGGTTTTTGTTGCATCCTGAAAAAAGGTGAATTGTAAAAATGTCTCAATATCGGCCGGTTGGGATCATTGTCTGAGAAATTAAAAAAGTTTATGGTGAACAACACCTTATACAAGTGTGCAGATGATGAATCGAACTCTTCTTCACCTTTTTGGATGGTCAGGATCCTTTTTAAAGTCTGATGGGTTCACTCAATGATTGCCTGACTGGTTGGCGAATGAGTGATGCCTGTAATGTGATCAATTCCTCACCTTTGAAAAAATGCATGGAGTCGCTTTTAAGTGTAAGTTGGCCCATTATCAGTTTTTACTCGTTTTGGGATGCCAGGGGTGGCAAGGGCCTGCAATATATGTCAGTTTTAGGGTCATTTTTGTTGGTCAATGGCTGGGGAGTTATGGTGGTTTCAGTAATTTTCATGCCCAGATATTTCCAAGGGCTAACTCTTTGAATCTTTTCTTCCTGTAATTGGAAGCCATTGTCTCTTAAAGTGTCCATGATCATTTTCAAAGTCTCATTCAGGTAATTTTTGTCTGCAGCACACACCAATACATCGTCTATGTAATGATACATTATGGACTTAGGTTTCTTTTCGCAGATGGAGGTCAGGATGCAGGAAATATACCACTGGCAGATGGTTGGATTGTTCTTCATTCCCTGAGGCAGAACTCAACAGTGGTAGTGCCACATGGGAGCTTCTTGATTGATGGAAGGTACTGAGAACACGAACCGCAGGGCACTGTTGGGATGCAGGGGAATTTGAAAGAAGCAGTCTTTGATATCTATCACTGCCAAATGCCAATTTTGGGGGAGCATTTATGGGGACGGCTTCCCTGGCTGGAGGGAAACCATGTTTTCGATGACATTATTTATCTGTCACAAGTCATGGAGGAGCCGCCACCTATCCTTCTCCAGCTTTTGAATAACTAAAACCAGCGACTTCCAGGGGCTGGTTGGGGGCACAATGTTTCCCAATTTTAATTGTTCCTCCACAAGAGCATTGAGCGCCTGTAAATTTTTTTTATTTAGCGGCCACTGATCCATCCAAACAGGTGAATCCATCTTCCAATTTAGTTTTTGAGTGGGGCACTCCACAGTGGCTGCCATTAGAAATCCTGTGGTCTGCGAGGGATTTCCATCCTCGCTCCCCATTGTTGCATCAGGTCCCATCCCCACAGAGTAAAGCTGGTGCCAAGAACAAACAGGTATATCAAAGCCAATTGCCCATCTGGCCCCTCAATGTGTACAATGTTCTTACTCTGCTGTGCTGATTGGGATCTCCTGATCCCTTGGATGCTGCCCCTAACAGGTTGCAGCTCCCATTGTGGCGGCCATCTGCTAGACGGGATGACCATCACATCCTCCCCTGTGTCCACCATTCCCATCATGTCGATGCTGGTTGTCCCCCACCTGATGGAGCAATTCATCGGGGGTTTCTCTTCCTTAATAGTCTCTGCCCAGCATACACTTGGCAGGTCTTTGTTTGCCAGAATTTTGGGCAATAAAATGGCCTGGGCAATGATCTGGCCCTTTGGAAGGAAGAGTGAGGGGTGGACACACCGCGCAAATACATGAAAACCCTCCCCAGATTCAATAGGTGTAATTTCTGGGGAGAGTTCAAGACCTAGTGGTGTGCTGCTTCTGTCTGTAACTATAAAGTAATTTAAACGGGTGTCAGCAGGAGTGTATTTTGTGTCATCAGGGTGCAGGGTAGTGTACATTAACATCCATCTGGTAGCCTCCAGAAACTGAGTTTTTCCCACAACTACATGCACCCTCTTTTTTGGAGACCATGCCTCTGAGTCTTTACTGGTGTTCATGTCCTGTCCATTGCTGGCTGCATTTGTGTTCTGGCGCGCAGCCGCATCGCGCTTGCCCCTCAGTTTCCCTGCTGGCTTCGGGACGCAGACGGTGTTGTGTGTGATGGCTGATGTGATGGATAGTGTGATGGGAGCAAGGCTCTACAGAACCTTGCCATATGTCCTCTCCTACCGTATTTGTAGCAGGTGATGTCCTGTCTTGGAGTTTCTGTGGTGGTGTGGACTGCTGCTGATGCCTCCAAGGCCCCCACGGCTCCTTGTTTTTGCCTCCGGCTCGATGTCATGTGTTTGGTGCAGATCCTTATCATCTTATTGATGGTAGGGGGTGGCACTGATGGAAGGGTCAGGATCAGGTTCTTGCACCTCTCATTCACATTCAGCGCCACAAAGCTTGTTAGCAGTTCTTCTTGCACCACTGGGCCGCTACTATGCGCAAGGATGGCTGTCCAAAGCCTGTCAATAAAATCTATAAAATGCTCCCTAGGAGCTTGTTTAATATCTGTTGAAGGGACTGAGGGAGTCTTAGAAGGCATCTGCATTAAGGCCCATTCTGCTGTCTCTGCCAGCCTCACAAGAACAGGCTCAGGTAAAAGGCGGGCCTGTTCCTGTGGCTCAGCCAGTGCTCCTTTCCCCCACAAGTGATCGAGGATAATTGCCAAATTTGTTAAACCAACTGCACAATCAGGGTCTCTCAAAAGCACAGGGAGAAGTTCCCCCAGTAATTGATCCCACTCTGTCTCCCACAGAAGAAATTCTGCAGGGGAGAGAAGGGCTTTTAAAATGACCCTGATGTCATGAGAAATTAATCTTTGGGAACTAAAAGTGGCCCTAATCAGGCCTTTAAAATATTCACTCTCTCGTCCAAATTCCTTTTGGGCTTTTAAGAGCTCCTTAAAGGCATGCTCCGAGAAGGGCTCCCATCTGGGATTCTTCCTGGAGCAATTGAATCGGAGCAGCAAGATGGACGACTTCCTGTACCAGGTTCCGGTTTCTGGAGACACCACTTCCGGTGAGGGGAGGGTGGGAACAGGAAGTCAGAAGAGGAGGGGTGAAGACAGCATTGGAAGAGGTGGTGCCATGACAGGAAGGGGAGGAGCCAGCAGGGGATGGTGTAAGATGGGAGGGGCCCAATGAGGGGGAGGGATCCGACGGCAGGAAGTCAGGAGGAGGAGAGAGGAAGGGGTTGAGAGGATAGGAGTGGGAGGCATTATGGGAAGAAGAAGACAATATGGGGGACCCTGCCTTGTGGCCTCCACCATCTTGTCCCTTCAAGGACAAAGGGTCAAAACCACCATCTTGTGGCATAGAGCATTTCTCAATTAAAGGACTAATAACAGAGAAGCGGGAATGGAAAAGGGATTGGGTAAATGGTCCCAGGCAGCAGGGCCCTCACTGCCAAGGACAGGATTCTGGAGGGAGCGAGGAGAGCCAGTGTAATAAGTGAAATCTGATTCATGCTAATGAAATTGTAATTGTATTGATAAAAGATTATTATAAAGCAATATATATATATCGCATTTTAAAGCAAATAAAATTTAACAGGCTATTCAATAGCTGAAGATAGAAGCTGTGTGGAACAAGTAAGAGCAGGGAGCTAAGCCAAGACATATGTTCAGAAATGTAGGGACTTTCCAAAAAGTACATGATAGACCTTTATATGACAAAGAATTGGGAATTATCATAAATATAAAAAAAGAAAAACAAGTTGCAAGGTTCAGTCTGTGTAACAAGTTGTTTCCTTTAATTGAGGTTCAATTGGGTTTTGATGTTTTAAGTGGGTTGTGGAGGTTGGATAATTAATTAGACATAACTTTGTTACTGTGAGGGAGGGGGTTGAGAAAGTGTTGTTGGGAGTTTATGAAAGGCTATTCAGTTTTTTTGTGTGGGTATAATTTGTGTCGTTGGACATCGGGTGATGCTGTTGAGGGACAGAAAGTGCTAGAACATGTCCATAAATGAAACCAAGATTACATCAACCCAAGCTGCTGGACCTGGACCGGATGGACAAGGAGTCAATCAGGACAGTGAGCCAATCAGAAGTATGGGTCCCACTCTGGTCCAGAAAAAACTTATAAAAAGGGACTCCCAGGGCTGGGTGGGGTCCTCCGATGAAGACGCAGCTGTGGACTGCATAGGAGCACCCAGCGCTCCCCAGGGGCACTGTTTGGTTTTTTTTTCTCTGATCCTTCTGCCTTGCGGTGGTGCTCGGGCTAGTCCCGGGCGCCTCAACCTACACCCCATTAATAAATTAGTTAAACTTTAAAGGAGTCAGACCTTATTTTCTGACAGGAATCTTTCAAAGAGATGAGATATTAATATCTCAAGATAGCCTTGGGTAGACATGAGTGGGGACTGCTCCAAAAAAGCCTAATTATTTATTTTTCTTGGAACGGAACTTAAGCAAGGTAAATGAGATATTAATATCTCAAGATAGCCTTGGGTAGACATGAGTGGGGACTGCTCCAAAAAAGCCTAATTATTTATTTTTCTTGGAACGGAACTTAAGCAAGGTAATTTTTTAAATTTTCCTATTAAGTTATAATTCTGATTTGCAATCTCCCACTGCTTTGTTTTCTAGCTAGTACACTTGGATTACTTTATACAATTCTGACATAATTATAGGCTTTGGAATGAAATGTTTCATTAAAAAGAAAAGCTTAATCTCTGATATCTGGTCAAAAGATACCTGTGTCCCGGTTGGTTAGGATCCCATCTTGGATCCGCAGGTCGAAAACATTGATCTGCTGTTCCTGGTTGCACATTTTGGCCATGAACTCATTCTTTGTCTTCCTTTGACTTTGCTACCATCATTGTCTTCTCATCTACATTCAGCTGTGTATCTAAAACCACTTGAGTATCATTCCAGTCAGAATCCTGTGTCCTTACAATGGTCTCAGAGGCCTTACCTGCCTTCTCAGGTTTTTCCCTGTTAAGTTCCTGCCAAGTCCCTCAAGGACCTCAACTCGGTTACAACTCGGCACTGTTACCATGACCAGTCCATCTGCACTGACTGCCCACTGTTGGAATCCAGGGAAGCCAGAAAACTTCTGACCTTCTAGGGACACATTTTATCCCTAGAACATCCCAAAAAGGCTTAGCCTACAAACTAAGTCCGTGGGATCATCTTCCTCCACTTCTGGGTGAGTTGAGAGCACCAAAGAAATGAAGGGATAGTTGTTTAGTGTACCACAGACAATGTGTTTGTAGTTTTAGATTTTGCTCTATATATTATATAGAGACAACATGGAGAATTCAGGGTGTCGGTGGCTTCTTCTTCTTCTTCTTCTTCTTCTTCTTCTTCTTCTTCTTCTTCTTCTTCTTCTTCTTCTTCTCCTTCCTTTCTTCTCTGACCTAAGTTCCTGTGATTTAGTAATTGGTAGAATAGGTTTGAGGTAGAAGAAACGTGTTAGAAAGATTTGATAGTTATTGGTACAAAATGGAAAATATCATATGTTGTGGTTAATTACTGGATAAAAAAGCTTTAAAAACAGGCTACACACAAGATCTAGCAGCCATTGTACCTCTGAAACTACAGGGACAAGCCAGGCACAGGATGCGCTGTGAAATTTATAAGAAAACTAATAAACAACCCGAGAAACTGAGCAGAATGCTTCGACTCCTTTCTTTATCTGGTATTGGACTTTGATAACAGAAGGAAAACCTCATGTCCAGAAGCCCAGGGCATTTTGACCCACCTGAGAGGGGCTTGAATCGTCCCCCTTTCCTCATTTCTTCTCTCTCCTCCTTGGCATGTTCTCCCTGCCACTGGCCTAAATTCCTCTGCTGTCTGTGTCTGCCCTCCTTCATCTGCAGGGCTGGGGAGCTACCAACATTTTTAAATACTCTTTATGTTGTGAGTTTGGGGTTTTCTTGGGCAATTTTCTCCCATCTCTTACCTGAAAGAAAGACACTGTGAGGGGAGGGGGTTGTCCAGGAGACAAACTGGGGGCAATTAAAAAACCTCAGAAATGGCCAGGCACTCTCACATACCACTGTAGTGGCTTGGCCAGGGGAACAAGTGTTTGGGAGTCGTGCTGGGGGAAAGGGGGGTGGGTTCTTCAAGAGTTGTGAGATGTATTCAGGTGGACTCTGGGACTCCTGCCTGGTGGGTGGGGAGCTGGTTTATGGCCACTTTTTTGGCTCAGCGGTTGAGGATAGCAGTTGTGTGCGTTACAGACAGCATTTGGCTCCTGTGCCAACATTGCTGCAGTTTAACTCGCCGCCCTGGCTCTGCCCACCTCCACTGTTCCAGCCCGCTGCTCCAGGGATACTCCTACAGTTTAGTCCCTTTTCTGTCTCAGGAAAGACAGGCACCCAATCCCCACACCACATGCAACCATCTCCCATCTTTTCACCTTGCCCAAGCTCCTGCTACCACCTCAGGGGGTTTCTGAGCCCAGGAGGTGTCTCAGGAAGGCCTGGATGTGGCACTCAGTGCTCTGAGCTGGTGACAAGGTGGGGATCAGTCATGGGTTGGACTTGGTCTCAGAGGTCTTTTCCAACCTAAATAATTCTGACAATCTTTGATTCTGTGTGTACAGCGGGACCATACTCAGGATGATCTGTTCCATGGCCTTCCTGGGCACCAGCATCAGGGTGAAAAGTCTGTAGTTCCCTGGATCTTCCTTTCGGCCCTTCTTGTAGATGGGTGTCACACTACCCCATCTCCAGTTTTCTGGGACTGCCCTGGTGAGCCAGGATGGATAATAAATGATAGAGAGTGGCTTGGGGAGCTCCCTTGGATAAATTGCATCCGGCCCCATAGATGTGTGAGTGTCTCAGAAGGTCACCAGCTGCCTCCTCCTGAATTACGGGGGATCTGTTCTGCTCCCCATCCCTGGCTACCTGCTCCAGGACCCATTTGCCCCCAGGATTATTGGTTTCAATGTTAAAGACTGAGGCAAAAAAGGTATTAAGCACCTCAGCCTTTTCCTCTTCCTTGGTGACAATGATCCCCTCTGTGTCCAAAAAAGGATGGAAATTTTCCTTGGCCCTCCCTTAGTTGTTGATATATTTATAAAACCACTTTTTGTTACCTTTCCCAGCAGTGCCCAGGCTGCGTTCTACCTGAGCTTTCGCCTTTCCGATTTTCTCTCTGCATGACCTAACGACATCCTTGCACCCTTCCCAAGCTGCCTGCCCTTTCTTCCAAAAGTCACGAGTTCCCCTGGGTTCCAAGCTCCTTGTTCAGCCTCTCCTCCCCCTCTGCCTCGTCTTTTGGCAGTACATACAGGCAGCTCCTGTACCTTTAAGTTTTCCTTCTTGAATCATGTCCAGCCCTCCTGAACACCTTGCTTATTAAGGACTATTTCCCGAGGGACTCACTGAACCAGCATCCTGAACAAGACACAGCCCATCCTCTAGAAGTCCAAGGTTTTGTTGAAATCCCTCCTTATTTCATGGAGAATTGAAAACTGTATCAGTTCGTGGTTGCTGTGCCCAAGATGCATCCGATCACCACATCTCCCACCAGCCCTTCTCTGTCTGTAAACAGCAGGTCCAGCAGGACTCTGCCCCTGCTCGGCTGCTGTGTCAGTTCTCTTCACTCCAGGAACCTCCCAGACTGTCTCCTCTCCATTGTGTTGAGTTCCCAGCGGATATCTGGCAGGATAAAATCCCCCACAAGAACAAGGGCTGGCGATTGTGAAACATCAGCAAGCACCTCATAGAATAATTCATCCCCCTTTTCATCATGGTTGGGTGGTCTAGAACAGATTCCCACCAGGATCTCTGCCTTGATGGGCTTCCCCTGATCCCTACCCGTAGACACTTGACCTTACGGAGTGTCCAAGGCCAGTTTGGATGGGGCTTGGAGCCTCCTGGGATGGTGGAAAGTATCCCTGCCCATAGCAGGGGGCTGGAATGAGATGAGCTTTCAGGTCCCTTTTCACCCCAGCCATTGTATCAATTGGTGATTCAGTGACATTCGGGAGCTGCAAACACAGGATTGGCTTCCTGCTTCCCTCAGAGCTGCATACATCCCTGCCCGGGGCAGGGCTGGAATCTATTCCTCCTGTTCAGGTACCTCAATTCCCACAACAGGATTTCCTCAGTGTTCCTGCAGCCCTGGGTCTGTCTCACCAGGAGGGTGGGAGCAGCCCTGGGAAGGTGGGAGCAGCCCTCAGAGAATGGGAGCAGTCCCAGGAATGTTTTAAGTGCACATTGTATTACTGGCTTTTCGCAAATATTAAAATGAATGTCATGTGTAATGTTAGAGAATGTAGTTGCATATAGTTCTTTTAAATAGTAGTGTGATTTCTTAGGATTATATCATGACATGTAGAATGCTTTTTTATGTAGTTAACTCAGGATAGCAAAGATAAGCAAGGAAGTTCCCCGAATTCCTGGACCATCTGGTTGAAGATAACGACAGGCCTGAGGCTCTGGAAGGAAGAATCTATCGATCAGAAGTGGAACAGAGAATGACCAAAGGATGTGGTCAGCAGAACTGGACTACAATGGATTATCAAATTTTAAACAGACCTGCAAGAAGGAAATAGTGACAGGATAGGGGGGACTTGAAACCCGAGAGATACCAAAAAAGGAATATTTGAATGATGCATAAAAATCTATGAATATGTATGAGATTCAGGCATTTAACAGAAGAGGTTTGTCAGCTCAGGTGTGCCCCTGGCATTGTGCCAAACACCCGGCCCTATTAACTCTTTGCTTTGTTTCTGTCTTCTATTGTCCTTTTTATTAAACCTTTTAAAATTTTACCAGGAGTGAACCTTATTTTTCACAGCAGGAAGGTGGGAGCAGTCCCGAGAGAGTGGGAGCAGCCCCAGGAAGGTGAGAGTAGCCTGGGATGGTGGGAGCAGTCCCAGGAAGGTGGGAGCAGTCCTGAGAGTGGGAGCAGCCCCAGGAAGGTGGGAGCAGCCCCAGGAAGGTGGAAGCAGCCCCAGGAAGGTGCGAGTAGCCCGAGCTGCTGGCACCCGGTGCACTGCCAAAACCTATTGTCAGTAGCAATCCCTTAATTCCATTACACCTACCGCAGCAATCTGCTTAGGGGAAGCCGTGGAGAGGCTGAGAAAGGAGGAGGCATCGCTTAAATACACCTAGGCTTTATCCCGGGGGGAAGCATGTGGCCCAGGGCACGGAAGAGGCCGCAGGGCTCTTGTGCTCGGCTCAAGGTTTGCCACCAGCCCGCAGCCTCCTCCACTGCTCCTGGGACAGCTTTGCCCGCATCCCCTGTCACTGCTGTCACCTGTGTCCCTCCTGCTGCTCTGAGGTTCCCCAGTCCAGCTGTGGCTGCTCCCCACATCCTGCAGGTGTGTTCCGAGTGCTGGAGCCCCTCTGCTCTGGAGCCAGGCTGGGAGAGCTGAGGACGTGCATCCTGATGAAGAGAAGGATCTGTAGACAGCCTTCAGTGCCTAAAGGGCCTCCAGGAGAGCTAGAGAGGGATTTTGGATGATGAGGGTGTTGAGAAAATGGCTTCCCTGATTTTGGATGAGGACAAGGGGAAATGGCTTCCCAGTGCCAGAGGGCAGGGATGGATGGGATACTGGGAAGGAATTGTTCCCTGGGAGGGTGGGCAGGCCCCGGCACAGGGTGCCCAGAGCAGCTGTGGCTGCCCCTGGATCCCTGGCAGTGTCCAAGGCCAGGCTGGACATTGGGGCTGGGAGCAGCCTGGGACAGTGGGAGGTGTCCCTGCCCATGGAATAAGATGGTCTTGAGTGTCTCTTCCCACCCAAATCACTCTGTCACGTGATGAATCCGTCTCTGCCTGCTGCCCTCCAGCCCATTCCCTGCTCCACCTTTTCCTCCTCACCACACTGAGCAGAAAGAAAAGACAAACACTAGTAAAAGGTGTGGAAAATTTTATTCTTTACTGAACTTTATTAGTTTTCTGTTTGGCTTAAACACAATAAATATTTTAGCAATAGCATTGAACAGACTGGAATTCACACCCACTGCAGTACCTGAACCCCCAGACTCTGGACTCTGGGAAAGCCATCAGGGCCCCTGGGATCACAGCACCTCAATGTGGGCCAGGATCAGTGTCCCCTTCAGCCCAAGGGACAGGACCAGGGCCGTGTCCCTGCTGCCAGGGAGTGATGGGGTGGATTTTGAGGTCTCCAAACAGGCTCTGCAGGTGCTGCGGGCTGAGGCCATTGGCACCTTGGAGGGTGAGCAGGGAATTACCCGAGAACCTCTGCTCCTGGGGCAGGGATGGCCCAGCCACCTCCTTGGAGACCAGCCTAGGGACTTCTCCAGCCAGGTCTGACCACACCTGGATGGGGCAGAGGGTCTTTCCCACAAGCAAAGAGGTCAGTGTAGCTCCCATTGTCACCATGGAATCAGTGGGGTTGGAAAAGCCCTCTGAGCCCATCAAGTCCAATCATTCCCAGCACTGCCAAGGCCAAAGTGCTGTCCCATGTCCCCAGGTGCCACATCCTCATAGCTTTTAAATCCCTCCAAGGATGGGGATTCCACCCTTGCCCTGGGCACCTGTGCCAGGGCTGGACAGCCTCTTCCATAAAGGAATTGTTCCCAGTGTCCAACCCGAACCTCCCCTGGCACAGCTGTTTATTCTCGGCCCGTCCTTGTGTCACCAAGAGCAGCCTCTGGGTCACCTCAGCCACTGCTTTGGCACAGCTCAGAGGCAGAGGTGAGCGAAACCAGGAGGAGCTAAGGCTCGTTTCCAAAAGCACTGCTTCCCTAGGGCCTTTCCAGCTCTATCAGAAGCAGGCACAGCTGCTCTCAGAGAAGAGCTTGGGAGCCTCACTGGAGCCGAGACCAAACCAGCTCTGACTCCTAGCTGCAGGTCCTTGACTGGCCAGGAGGTGACACCAGGCCAGCTCTATTTAAGGAGCTTAAAGATGTTCCCAGAGCCTCAGGAGCTCACACTTCCAGCGGCTCCTGGCTCTGGCAAAGCCTTGGGGCAGGTGGATGATGGTTGTGACAAGAGGCGGCTGCCAAACCCCACCGTGACCAACCAGGGCCTCCAGGAAAGCTGGAGGGCCTGGAGGGACAGGACACAGGGAATGGCTTCCCAGAGGGCAGGGCTGGATGGGATATTGGGAAGGAATTGTTCCCTGGGAGGGTGGGCAGGCCCTGGCACAGGGTGCCCAGAGCAGCTGTGGCTGCCCCTGGATCCCTGGAATTGTCCCAGGCTTGGAGCAATCTGACCTAACACTACCCCTGGAAGAAGAGACAATACAGATCAGTTCTAGGGCACAGGCCAGGAGGAGCTGAGGAGCCAGGACCTGCCCTCTCCATCCCCAGGAGTACATCCTGTGGGAAGGACAGAGCCCAGCCAGTGACCACCAACAGGGAACATCCCTCTCAGGTGCTGTTACCCAGGAACACTTTAATTCTTAAGACCTAAACCCGTGGTGGCCAATAGAAGGGTTGGTTCTCAGCCACCACACAGGGTTTGGTCTCTCTGTTTCCATTCCCCTCTCAGAATCTAGGAGCAGAAATCACTGGATTCCTAAGACCCCAATGAGAATCACCCTCCCCAGCAACTGCCTGGGCACTGGGATTGGCTCTGCTCCCCTTCCTGTCCCCACCAGGACAAGCCAGCCCAAATCCCAGCACTGATTTAAGGAGATTTCTTCTACTTTCAAGGTGCAATAAATTAAGGCACCAAAGAGCCAGAACTCCCCCACAATAAAGCCTGTGCAGAGGAAGCAGTTCCAGTTTTGGAGAGGGATGTTCTTCCTACACACCAAGACTCAAGCTTGGTCAACTCCTCCCAGCCTCAGCAGCATCCCAGTCCTCAGGGGGCAATGATGCCCATGGGAAGACACAGGACAAGGCAAGTGCCAGGTTTGGGAGCCCAGAGTTCAGCTGCAAGCCTGGAGGAACAGCTCAGTTCTTCCCTGGTTAGGAAAACACAAAACTAGACAGAAAATCATCCAACATCCACATTTTTCAGTGTTGCCAGCCCGGCTCTGCTATCTGAACAAGTCCCACAGAAGTTGTGTCACAGCTGAAGATTCCTTCTAATTCCTGTGCGAGCGGGACTTAAATTTATCTCCATAATTCTATTTCATGAAATAGCAGGAGTCAAAAATTCAGGTGCAGCCCAAGTCATTTGTCCACGGAGGTTGTTATTTTTTTTTTTTTTGCTGTACAACATCAGTAAAATGGATTGGAGGAAGCTACTTTATTAAATAAACTCTGAAAACCATTTGCCCCCTGTCCCAGCCCTGCTGCAGCCGTACGGACATGGAGATCCAGAGCCTCCCGCAACGGACGGCAGCCCTGGGAAGGGCCTGCTTTGCTCCTCAGGGGCTGTACCGTGACCAGGGGCTGACCAAGGGCTGACCATGAGCTGCCCAGGGGTTGACTCACGAGCTCAACCTCAGGGTTTCCAGTCTCCTCGTCGGCATGACAGTGATTCCAATTTCCAAAAGAAAAAAGCATTAAATAGCAGTTACGCGTTGAAGGTTTCCCCGAGCAGGAGGAGGCTGCCCCTGCAGAAGGAAATTGCTCTGACCAAGCTGCAATGCCCCACGTTGCACAACAATCAAGTGTCTGAAGGACTTTGTTCCCGTGGTAGTTCCACCTGCACGATCGGCTGTGCTTGTTCGCTTCCGGATGCAGCCTTTCCAGAGCCTGGCTTTAAGCTACACTCTTCATTCAAGCACAGGTCTTCATTGAATCAAGCCAACAGCAAAGAAAATCAGCATTCAGTCTTCACCACCTCATTCAAACTCAATTATAAAAACAAATTAAAAATTAAAATCAATGCAAACACATCTCTGACAAGTGGACAGTAAAGGAAGAGACGCCTGGATGAGACACGCGGCCGCTGGGGACAGCGAGAGGGAGATCTGGGAAGGTTCCCATCACACACCCCTGGGAGCCTCCTGAAGGTGCACACACGACCAACACAGGGCTTCAGGCGCTTCTCCCAGCGGTGGAATCACTGTTGGGAAGGGCCAGGCTGTTCCTGGCTCGGGAAAAGGGGCTCAGGCAGCAGGAAAGGACCCATGGAGCCAACCCACAACAGCAGATCCATGCTGGTAGGAACGGGGAGAGCTTGGCTCTGTGGTCTCAGCCACCTTCCGTAGCCCAGACCCCATTCCCAGACTGGGAACACACATGGACACAAAGGAACACATCAAGATGTGGTCCCCAGGTTACCACACAATGCGCAGAAGCCGCATTCCCATTCCTACAGCAAACTGATTTTCCAAGCCCCCCAATTAGGATTGAATTACAAAATTTGAGTGTCTTGTCCTTTTTTTTTTTCCCTCCCCTTAAGAAGAAAAAAAAACCCAAACCAACAACAAAAGTGCTAGCAAGTATTTGCCCAAAAGCAGGAAGGCAGGACAGAATGTGGGAGAACTGTCACCATCTGCTCCCAAAGTACCAGCCCAGCACAGGGGCTGCCCAGACAGCAGGAATGGGGACAGCCAGGAACTCTCCCGACCACCACGATGTCCCCCTGCCCTCGGAGGAATTGGCTGTGTTGGTTTTGGTGGCAGGCCAAGGTGCTTTGCTCAGGTAAAGCATTTGCATCCCCAAGCGGCTTTCCCTGAGCAAGGGCTGGAGTCAGAGGCTTCTCTGGGAACATTCAGCTGGTCTAAGGTACAGTAACAGTGACCTGAAAGGCTCCTCCTCCTCCAGCTCCACCCAAAACCCGAAGCTTGCAGGGATGGAAGAGCAGCAGGAGCTGCCCCGGCCCAGCCCCACCCCGGCTGCAGTGGATCCTGCGTGTCCTTGGCCCTGTCCAGAGGATAGTTTGGATCTGTGGTGATGGCTGAAGTATTTACAGGTATTTGCAGCAGGTATTTACAGTCCTTCTGCAGCCCGCAGGCCGATTTTCTCCTCCTCTGCTCCCAGTCAGTCTGGCGTGGGCTTCCGTAGGGAGAAGGGCCGGATGTTGAAGTGCCTGCTCAGCTGGCTCACCTGGGGACGAGGCAGACATGGGATTGGGTTATCCCAGATCCTGGGGGGTTATCCCAACTCCCAGGCACCAGCAGGAGAGCAGGCAGAGCCCCAGACCTGCTCCCTGTTCCCACCAAGCCCCTGCCACCCACTTTGCCCACCCCAGCCCTGCCCACAGCCCGAAAACTGCCCAGCCCTGGCCCTGGCCCTGTCCCTGTCCCCAGGCACTGGCTCCACAGGAAGCAGCCCTGCTCCCTTCCCAAACAACAGCCTGGTCTCCCTGGGAGCAGGCTCACCTCCATTCTTGCCCTCCTCACGGGCAGGAGTTGGGAATGCTGAGCCCAGGATTGCAGGATTTTGCCCTCCTCCTTTATTATTTCGCTTAAATTAATTTGGTCATCTCAGATATCTATATAAAATATTCCTGAGTTCATTCAAAGTGGGAGCTTTGGATAATTTACTTCCTGCAAAAGGAGGCTGAGCTTGACACAATCAGGGCAGAGGCTTTATTCCTAATCAATACTTCCCAAACTCAGAGCAGTTTGGGATTATGCCCCAATCCCAAAGCCTTTAAAGGCTCTTCAGCTCAAAGTGACTTTTCTCCTGGAAGAGGAGCTGGCACAGATGGGCCCTTGGAAAGCCATGGCTCTGGGAAGAGGGAGCAGAAAGGAGCAGAGCACTGAGAATCACCCGGGAGGGGATGGGCAGGAGGATTACACCACCTGCTCAGCCCCATCTCCAGCTGTGATTCCAAGACCAAATTTATTTAAGCTTCTTAGTAATTCAAATCCTTCTTGCACAGAAGCCTCATTACACTAATTGGAAAGACAAGACAACCTGGCTATTACTCCTTGGCTGTAATTACAGCTGGGACTCGACTCCGTAGGCTCCAGGGGAGCTGTGACTCCCAGGGGAAGGGGCTTCCCAAGGAGGGTGTCCCCACATGTGGTCCCTTGTCCTCCTTCCTCAGCAGCTTCTCAGGGCATTCCCAACGGGACTCTGGGTTTCTCCAAGTTTGTCCTCTCTCTTAATGAAAATTCAGGGTGCTAGGCAGAGCAAGGGGAGGAAAGCAATCCCTGGATCTGTGCACAGCCCTTGCAGCAGGGGAGGCCCTGGAGCTGCTGTGTTCCTGCTTTCCCCAGCAGGAACAGCCCCACTCCATCCTGGCTCTCCCAGCACTTTTGGAGACCTCAGTGGGAGACTTCAGAGCTCCTTCCAGTGCCTGAAGGGGCTCCAGGAGAGCTGGAGAGGGACTTGGGACAAGGGATGGAGGGAGAGGACACAGGGAATGGCTTCCCAGTGCCAGAGGGCAGGGCTAGATGGGATATTGGGAAGGAATTGTTCCCTGGGAGGGTGGGCAGGCCCTGGCACAGGGTGCCCAGAGCAGCTGTGGCTGTTTCATCCCAGGAAGCATCCAAGGCCAGGCTGGACAGGGCTTGGAGCACCCTGGGATAGTGGAAGGGGAGGCACTGAATGAGCTTTCAGGTTCCTCCCAACCCAAACCATTCCAGGATTTTGAGCTTGGTTTCCAACTCGGCTGACACACCCCAGGGGAAGGACAGTCCCCATCACATCCTGTGCAGTTCCTTTCCATCCCGTGCAACCTTCCCAAGCCTCTCACAAGGAATCCAGCCCAAATTCCACAGGCTCACAGGCAGCATGCAGAGCCACTCCCAGCGACACTCCTGGTTTTATATGGAGCATTCCCTGCCCCAACCGCCAGCACCCCCAGTCGCAGCCCAGCCCAGGAGCTGTCACCTACCACGACCACTCCGTAGTGGATGTGTGCCAGGGTGAGGAAGGCTGTCAGCAGGTACAGCAGGAGCGTTTCGCTGCCGGGAGCCAGCCCAGACACCACCAGGAGCAGCACGGCCGCGATGGGGAGCAGCATCCAGTTGAGGGGCTGGCACCGTGTGCTGCTCATCTGGCACACGATCAGCTGGCACTGAGGGCACAGGGAGAGAGCCTGAGCCTGGTGTGGCCTGCAGGAGCCACAGCTCTTTGTCCCCAGAGCAGAGGGGATGGTCACTCTTATGATCTCTCACACTGTCCCCTGTGCTGGCACTGCTGGGGCACCTCCAGTGCTGGGGGCAGCTCTGGGCCCCTCCTGACAGGAGAGCCCTGGAGGGGCTGGAGAGTGTCCAGGGCAGGGAACGGAGCTGGGAAGGGGCTGGAGCAGCAGGAGGGGCTGAGGGAGCTGGGAAAGGAGCTCAGCCTGGAGAAAAGGAGGCTCCGGGGGGACCTTGTGGCTCTGCACAACTCCCTGACAGGAGGGGACAGCCGGGGGGGGTCAGGCTCTGCTCCCAGGGAACAGGGACAGGACAAGGGGATATTGCCAGGGCAGGGTCAGAATGGACATCAGGAAGGATTTCTGCATGGAAAGATTGTTAGACATTGGAACAGGCCCAGGGCAGTGGTGAAGTCCCATCCCTGGAGGGATTTAAAGACCCTGTGGATGTGGCACTTGGGGACGTAGAGCAGGGGTAACCTTTGTAGTGCTGGGGGACAGTTGGACTCGGTGGTCTCAGAGGGCTTTTCCAACCTTAACAATTCCATGATTCTATGACTATGCAGCTAAAGTACATTTGGCCCAAAAATTTAGTCCTCCCATTTTAAGTTTATCCCCAAAAGGAGGCAGGAACTCCTTTCCCATCAGCCCTTTGCTGCTCACAGCACATGTGAAAACTCAATTTAAGCAATTCTCCAGTTCCTCAAGCACAAAGCAGAAGCTCTTACAGAGATGTTGGCGAAGGCTGTTCCAACCATGAAATAGAAGAGCCTGGGCTGGACCTCCAGGATGTCAGTGGGGGACAGGAAGACCCAGGCGGTGCAGAGCAGGAACAGCAACACTGGGGACACGAGGGGCAGCAGGATTTCGTACACAGAGTGATGCTTCAAGGTGTTATTTTTATGGGCCCTGAAACACAAGGAAAGTAATGAAAACACATGGAATCACTGAGAAATCCCTGGTGCTGCCTGCAGAAAAGTACCTGAAGGGGCTCCAAGAGGGCCTGGAGGGATAGGACACAGGGAATGGCTTCCCAGTGCCAGAGGGCAGGGCTGGATGGGATATTGGGAAGGAATTGTTCCCTGGGAGGGTGGGCAGGCCCTGGCACAGGGTGCCCAGAGCAGCTGTGGCTGCCCCTGGATCCCTGGCAGTGCCCAAGGCCAGGCTGGACATTGGGGCTGGGAGCAGCCTGGCACAGTGGGAGGTGTCCCTGCCATGGCAGGGGGGGCACTGGATGAGCTTTCAGGTCCCTTCCCACCCAAACCCACCTGGGATTTTACAAACTCACTTGTAGAAGTTGTACAGGCTCATGGGCAGGGTCACAGTGAGGGCACAGGCTGGAAGAGAAAAGTGCCACGTTAATGCCCCAGGGCAGAGGGGACACCCTGTGCACCCCGAACAGGAGGCTCTGGCTGGGCTCTGCTTTAAGTTCCCTGCACCAAAAATAGCTCCGAGGGTGCCCCAGGAATAGCTCAGCACATTTGGAAGTAGCTGCTCCCAAGTCAGGCCCAAGAGCTGTAATTAAAAGTTAAGGTCTGCTGTAAATTGAAGACATTTCCATTTGAAAGGGCTGCATTAAGGAGCTTGGTTTTGGGCTTTAAACAGTGACAAAGTTTAATTATAATACAACTCTAATGAGACAAGCGGTGAGTGCACACTCTTCAAACGACATGGCTGGGCACAAGAGTTTTCACAATAAAGGCAATTTGCTGTTTCTCTGGCTTCATGCAAACATTTCCAGTGGCCACAGTGCCAAAAAGTTGTCATTTAACCAGAGAAATGATACAAAACACTCAACTAATTGAAAAATCCTGACCTCAATCAGAACCATCAACACTATCCATTATATTCCAGCACAATTCCTTCCCTGTTTATCCAGAAGGTGAACAGAGCTGGAATATTCCTGCTTTAATAACCTAGCTCCTCTCCCCTGTGTGGGAATTGGGCTCAGTTTCTCATACAGGAAAAGCACATTCATTATTTATGTTAAGTCACACAGCTGTCAAAGGAAAGCTGGGAACATCCACCTGATAAAAGTGCGAGAAGCAAACTTAATATTACCCCAATTAACTCAAAATTAAGCAATTACAAAAAACACCCGAAGGGACACAGAAAATAAACTGAGCAGAACTTGTGAATTAGGAAAATGGCATTAAACAGCATCAGCTCAGCTCTACCCTTTGCAGTGGCTTGTTTTGGCTGACCACAGGAGAGCAAGGCTGGGCCTTTATTTCAATTTGATGATGATGATGATGTCATGTTTAGGTGGGTGGATGGAGGGCAGGATCCCCAAATGGCAGAGTTCCCACCCACCTCCATGGCTGCAACCTCCCTCCCACGCAGTGTTTGAGCAAAACAAAAGTGGCCTGACCCCCTCAAAACCAGCCCAAGGCTGGGGAGGCTGCACTGGCCAGGTCCCACCACCCCCTGCACAAGAGGCTTAATCCCCTGAAATCTGGGGTTATCATGCTGTTTTTATCCCCAGGCTCTCACTGAAAACAAACTGAGCTTCCCTGGAGCGAAGTCAGCTCAGGCAGAGCAGAGTTAAGTTCTCTAAAATAACTCTGCAGGAGAGAACCCTGTTTTGAAATCCTGGCAAAGAGCAGGCTGTGAGAACACCCTCAATCAGTCACTTCAACAACAGCCCGGAGCAGCAAACAGAGCAGTGTTAGCAGGTCATTAGCAGGGGGTTGGGAAAAAGGTGCAGTTTAAAAGACAGGCTTCAACATGGAGTTTCTTACCAATAATCATTGCAGTGAATAGGTCTCTATATAAGAAATTAAACAGGAAAGGTGCATACCAGGCCTCAACTCCCACAAAGGCTGTCACTATGTAGACAATTGAAATGGTCTGAAAGAAAGCACAAAGGACAAGCAGGGGTGAGGAATGTGATGGGCAAGGCTGGCAGCACCTGGGCTGGTGGCACCACGTGTGTGCCAGGCAGCTCCAGGGACAGGCAGCTCTAAGCTACGACATGTTCAGTCCTACCCACCAGCAGGAAGGAGAAAAATAAAACAAATCCACAAATATCCCACCTTAGCAGGTGTAGGAAGTGTGAGCTGCCGAGCTGGGATTGGATTGGGAAGTGCCTGTCCCCTGTGCTGGCACTGCTGGGGCACCTCCAGTGCTGGGGGCAGCTCTGGGCCCCTCCTGACAGGAGAGCCCTGGAGGGGCTGGAGAGTGTCCAGGGCAGGGAACGGAGCTGGGGAGGGGCTGGAGCAGCAGGAGGGGCTGAGGGAGCTGGGAAAGGAGCTCAGCCTGGAGAAAAGGAGGCTCTGGGGGGACCTTGTGGCTCTGCACAACTCCCTGACAGGAGGGGGCAGCTGGGGGGGGTCAGGCTGTGCTCCCAGGGAACAGGGACAGGAGGAGAGGGAACAGCCTCAGGCTGGGCCAGGGCAGGCTCAGGGTGGACGTCAGGAGGAATTTGTGCCTGGAAAGAGAGCTCAGGCCTTGGCAGGGCTGCCCAGGGAGGTGATGGAGTCACATCCTTGGAGGAATATAAAAACCCTGTGGATGTGGCACTTCGGGACAGGGATCATGGCTGGACTCGATGGTCTCAGAGGGTTTTTCCAACCTCAGTGATTCCATGAGAAGGATATGACCAGGAGCTGCAGGACAGACAGCCTGGCACAGCCTTGAACTCTCGAGGTGACCAAAGCACAGGTTTTACACAAGTTGCAGTGACCCTGGAGGGGTCATCTGGGGACTCTTCCTTATCCATCTGCTGCTGGATTACAGGGAGAAGCTCACCAGGGCTATTTCAGCTTTAATAGTCCCCTGAAGCTGGGTGGAACACGCTGCAGGGGAGCTCTGCCCTCCACCCCTGCCTTTCTCCAGCAGGCAGCTCAAAGACCTGGGTTAAGCAACATTTTAGGAGAAAGGATCAGAGTACAGTCAGGGACCAGCTCTGGTCTCCTTTTAGTAGGAGAGATGATTATTCCAATTAATGCAGCTGCATTAATTAAACTCTCCTTCCAACTTGTTGCATTTCCCACCCAGCATCTGACAAGCCAGAAGACAAATAAATTGATGTAAGATAATGAGTTCTAAGGAAGAAGCTTTTTCACCATGAGGGTGATTGCCCAGAGAAGCTGTGGCTCCCCCATCCCTGGAAGTGTCCAAGGCCAGGCTGGGCAAAGCTTGGAGCAGCTTGGGCTGGAGGAAGGCACTGCAGGTGAGCTGCCTCACCCCCAGGTCTCAGTTCTCTTCAGGAAGAGCTTCCTGCAGAGAATTCCTTAAGGAGGGATGGACACACCAACAGCCCAAGGGGTCCTTCACCCATCAGTCTCAACACCCACTACCCAGGGACCACGATCTGGAGGATTCCTGGATTCCCCAGGAATCTTTGCTCCAGGAACAGCAATTAACAAGTGAATTATCTCTGCTGAGTTTTTGTCCCAGATCCTGGTGGTGCCAAAAGGCATCCCGAACTTCCAGGCTTCCATTTACCCCACACTGGTACCATGCAGGGAACTACCTAAAGCAACAATTCTGGTGGGCAAAACCCACAGGAACCAGGGAGAGGAGAACCAATGTCCACCCTTCAGCCTTGTTAGTCATGGAGAGTCCACCTCCAGGGACCGATTCCATGATTTACAAGGCTTTGGATGCAGAGCAGAACACCCCTCAGTGGGCAGCACCACACGCAGCAGGTTCTCAGGGCACATACTCACCACCTGGCTGATGTCATATCCCCAGGGCAGGAAGAGAATCCCTGTGTTATACTTCTCCCAGTGGGAGAGGATGAAGGAAAACAAGACCACCCACAGCAGGAGGTAGAGGACGAAGACGCTGACGCCCGTGGAGCCCCGGCCGAAGGTGGAGTACACAGTGACCACGAAGTACACGCAGGCCCAGCTGTCCAGGCCGTGGTCAAAGAGCTCTCCCAGGGGGGTGCTGGAGTTGGTCCGGCGTGCCTGCTTCCCATCAACGCCGTCTGGGAAGAGGGAAAGAAACATGGAGCTTTTCTGGACACTCCACACAAAGCAATGGGCCAGGGAACAGCAGCTTTCCCCACCCCCTGCTCCACGGGAGGCTGAAAAATGCAACAGTCTGATGGGATTATATTTATTTCCTTGTATTTCCTTTATATTCCTTAAAGTAGCTCCTTCCTGCGCCTAAGGGAGACCCAAGAGAGCTGGAGAGGGACTTGGGACAAGGCATGGAGGGAGAGGACACAGGGAATGCCTTGAAAGAGTAAAAGAGGAAATTTGGGTGGGACATTGGGAAGGAATTGTTCCCTGGGAGGGTGCCCAGAGAAGCTGTGGCTGCCCCTGGATCCCTGGCAGTGCCCAAGGCCAGGTTGGGCAGGGCTTGGAGCAGCCTGGGACATTGGAAGGTGTCCCTGCCCATGGCACGGGGTGAAACTAGAGGATTCTGCAGGTCCCTTCCCACCCAAACCATTCTGGGATTCTCTGATTATTTAAAGCAGACCCAAGACTTGAGTTTCACAGTTCATCTCAAAGTCAGTTCCAGTATCCTCCTTTCCCATCAGGTGCTCTGGGACAACTTCCTTCTCTCCACACTGCAAAGCAGCTCCCAGAAACTGCTCCTGGCAAGAGCACAGAATCAAACACTTCCCATGGGCTCGGAGAGGGGACAACACACAGCACGGGAGGAAAGAGGAAAACTCTTACCTAACGTGTAGGCCATGAAGTTGAGGAGCCCCACCACAATCCACACTCCATTTGGAACATGCTGGTGATCAGGAGCTGCAGGGATCAGACAGACCCGAGTCAGGACAGCTCAGGATGTGCTTCCAGAGGGTTTATTTTGGCCCAAGAGGCACAGCCACGAGGACTCAAACAGTGAATCTGGGACATGAACTTTGCGGAATGTGATGGCAGGGCTGCCCCACAGCAGCTCATAAAACCAGGCCAGTGAGGACTTTGCCTTCCAGGATATATTTGTCCTTTGTCCCCAGCTCTCCAAAATCATGGGATCTGAGAACTGGGGCCAGTTCTGTAGTGCCACTGCAGGCCATGGAAGTGTGTGCAGAGGACACTCCTCAGTCACTTGCTCACAGGGCATCAAGTGGAGCCTCTTTGATGTGACAACTCCCTGCCCCCGCAGGAACATGCCAGGATTCCCCGCCCAGTCTCCAGTCCCGTTCTGCCAATGGAAACCCAGCTCTTCCTTAATAGCACCTCCACCTCCTCCAGCACGGCTCTGGCATCGAGTCAGCGGAGCTGGCTGCACTCAGGGAGCCCAAAGGGGCACTGGAGAAGGGCGGCAAGAGGCATGGATCCTTGGCAGCAGGAGGGCATGGGGAGGTCTCCTGGGGAACAGTGATCCTGTGAAATGGCACCTCCTGTTTCCTCAGGGCATTGGGAGGTGCCTTCCCAACAGCAAAGGGAGGGCATCACATCTGCAATGCCATCCCAGGAGGAGGGAAGGCACAAAATTCTGGAGGCTTCACCAGCACCAGAAGTTCTCTTGCCAAGCAGGACATGCAAATGCAAAACATGTATGTGAAAGGGTCCCAGGCCATGAGCTTCTCCATCCTTCCAAAGCCAGTTTTTCAGAGGCTGAGAGAGTTGGGGATGTTCAGCCTGGAGAAGGCTCCAGGGAGCCCTTAGAGCTCCTTCCAGTGCCTAAAGGGGCTCCAGGAGAGCTGGAGAGGGAGATGGGACAAGGAATGGAGGGACAGGACACAGGGAATGGCTTCCCAGTGCCAGAGGGCAGGGATAGGTGGGACATTGGGAAGGAATTGTTCCCTGGGAGGGTGGGCAGGCCCTGGCACAGGGTGCCCAGAGCAGCTGTGGCTGCCCCTGGATCCCTGGCAGTGCCCAAGGCTAGGCTGGACATTGGGGCTGGGAGCAGCCTGGGACAGTGGGAGGTGTCCCTGCCATGGCAGGAGTGGCACTGGATGGGCTTTTCAGGTCCCTCCCCACCCAAACCATTCTGGGATTCCATGATTCTGGGTGTCTGATGGGGTTTTCACCTTGAGCTACTGACAGCTTTTCTTCCCACAGCTCATGAACCTTAACAGCCCAAATCCTGGCCAACAGCCATGGATGCCACCCGAGCCTTCAACAACCTGGACTTGTCTACCAATAAAGGCAATCCCAAGAAACCAGGATTTTTCCCATGTAACTGTGTTTTGATGATGGGTCCAGTTTAGGAGAACTACATGAACTCTCCTGAGCAACCTAAACCAGACCTTGCAGGGTCAAAGGGAGAGAAAAACACCAAGAAACTCCTGAGAATTATCACACTGCATGAATCCTTTCCCTAGGACTCGTCCACATGAAAAGGAACACAACTGAACCATTGGATTCACAGAGATGAACATGGGGACTGTTAGGAAGTTTAAAGCTGTGAACGGTGAAGCTCAGAAAGAGGATTTGGCCTTGTTAGTCTGATGTGGTGGTGGTTTTGCCAAGAGGGGAATGAGCTGGGATGTGAAAAACAAGGCTCTACCTGCTGATTTCAGGGAAGCACCATTTCCTAACATCTTCCTCTTAGATTTTCAAACAAGGGCACTGGGTCGTTTGCTCTGCAGGCAGAACCAATTCCAACCCAAGATTCCAGCTCTGTCCTGCTCCCTCTCTCGTCTGCTGCCAGCCAGGAGCATGTTCCCCTGGCAGCTGGAAGGAAGGACCCAGCCAAGTCCTTGTCACAAAAACCAGCAAGTTCAATCCTCTCCTCTGTCCCAGTCACTTTGGGAAGGCCCAGACCCAGAGGCCTCACCAAGGAGCACTGGGATTCCCAGCAGAGGAGGTGACAGATTTCCCATCTGACCAGGAACAGGCAGCCTTACCAGAAGCATAAAAGTCAGGGTCGAAGTATGCCATGAGGAAGAAGTTGAAGACAAGCAGCAGGAAGCCAGAAAACGTTATCAAATTTGGGGCCAGCCAGGTAGGGAAGATCTATGGGAAAGCAGCAAAAGAACAGATGAACTCATTAAAACATGGACTGAGGAGCAGGTGCTGCTCCAGCCACAGCTGCACCGTCTGGGTGTTAGACAACACTGCCAGGAGCACCCTGAGCATCCCGGGGCAGCAGGAAGCGTTGGGCTGGGATGCAGGGATGCAGGGATTTGGGGCAGGCTGCAGGCAGCCCCACACTCATTAGTGGCACCACAAACGAAGCAGCTGATGGTGTTACAGAGGTGACCTGGGCTGTGCTGCCCTGCTTGGGGTGGGACAGGGACTCACCTTCACGACAGCATTCCAGAAGGGATGCATGACATACAGGGACAGGGGGTTGCTGTCCACGGCACTGTACTGGGAAAGGGAAACAAAACCCAACAGTTAGAGCTCCAGCAACTCCCAGAAAAAGCCAGAGATCTGGAACTTTCTGAGTCCCATCCTGTGTGGAATCCCCACAGGATTTTTGATGTACCCTCCCCATCAATCCACCACCCTTTGGAAATGCCAGCCTCCAGTTGATCATTCCAACTGCTCTGTCCCACCCAGATGAGGAGAAATGCTGTGGGTCCTACCCTTCAACAGTGCCATCTGTCACCTGCTCTGCTGTGACCCCTTTGTTCCCTTGCTGGTCCCAATCTCCATCCCCACTTCCAGGAGTGGGACTGGGAGCCCCTTGAGCAGGATGGGTCTCAGAGGGCTCCTCTCCACTGAGGACCTGAGATTTCAGCAGAGGCAGCCTAGGCAATGGGGAGGGAGAGCTCTTACCCCTCATCCCACCACTTTTACAACATTTGAGGTGCTCAGGATATGTTTGTGGTGGGGGAAATAGGAATAGAAGTCAAAGATCTAGACAAAGCATGAAATAGGAAGCTAGGAAGTTAAAATTTGACATCATTTGGCTCTGGAGAGCAGCAAGAGCTGTTATCTGCTCTCACAGTCCCCTCCGAGCAGAGATTATCCTGGCTAAAGTCCTCTTCCCCCAGAACACTTTGATAAGAATCCCAAGAACAACTCCATAGGCTACAGGACTCCTGGACTCATGTGCTCAGTGCTGGGCTGGGCAGAACCTGCTGCCCACTCACCTGCGTGGGGCAACACCTCCAGCTCCCAGCACAGGCATCTGCCCGAGTCCAATCCCAACCACAGAATCCCAGAGTGGTTTGTGTGGGAAGGGACCTTCCAAAAACTCCAGTGCCACCCCTGCCGTGGGCAGGGACACCTCCCACTGTCCCAGGCTGCTCCCAGCCCCAATGTCCAACCTGGCCTTGGGCACTGCCAGGGATCCAGGGGCAGCCACAGCTGCTCTGGGCACCCTGTGCCAGGGCCTGCCTACCCTCCCAGTTATTCCTTCCCAATATCCCACCCAAATCCCTCCTTCTCTAAGGGCCTGCCTACCCTCCCAGTTATTCCCTCCATGCCTTGTCCCCAGTCCCTCTCCAGCTCTCCTGGAGCCCCTTTAGGCCCTGCAAGGGGCTCTGAGCTCTCCCTGGATCCTTCTCTTCTCCAGGTGAGCACCCCCAGCTCTCCCAGCCTGGCTCCAGAGCAGAGAGGCTCCAGCCCTGGAAGCAGCTCCGGGGCCTCCTCTGGACTCGTTCCAACAGGTCCCAAAATTGGTTTGGCTGGTAAAAGGAAAACCCTCAGCAAGCAGCTCCAGGTCCCCTCCCACCCCATGGCCCTGTCACTGCAGCCATGGATTGTTCCTCTCCTTGTCTGCACATCCCACTCTTCCCTGGAAGCAGAGAAGTGGTAGGAAAGGGCAAAGCAACACCCCCAAGACAGGCACCAGGACCAAGAACGGACACTAGGTCTCGCTAGGGTCCCATCTTACAGCATTTGTTCCCACCTGGGTGAATCCTATCCTTGGCCAGCATTTCTGTACCACGTCCCAGCCCTTCCCTGCTCTCCCTGTGCAGGGTCAGTCCATCTCCCTGGGATTCAGCCCCAGAGGTTGCATCCTCACACCAGCAAAGCCACGGGAGCTGCAGAGCAAGCAGCACCAAACCCCGAAGCTGTACTGAGGCGACGTCTAAGCCGTGAGGAATTTCCATCTCAGCTTAATGCAATTTTGGGGGGCAGAATTCCAAATGCTTTACAAGATAATAGGATTTGAAGCACCAGTTAGCGGAGGAGGAGAGACTCATTTAATCTCATTATCCCCAAAACAGTCTGGAACAAGAAAACAGATGCAAGGCTTGGAGCGAGGCAGGGGAAGCGCTCCGGAGCCTCCGTGCCCATGCTTGGAAGGTGTCTCAGGGAAGTTTCACCAGGCTCATGGCTCAGGAAGTTTTCCTCTCTCCCTGCAAAGACTAGGGACAATACTCAATAAACAGCTTTTCCCCATGGCCACACGTGTTCCCACCTTGCTTGCAGAACTCAAAGACCTGGAAAGAGCCGTTTTTTGGAGAAGGGGCAGCTGCTCTGTAGAGGTTTGCTGATACAGCCATGGAATCATGGAATATCCTGGGTTGGAAGGGACCCGCAGGGATCATGGAGTCCAGCTCCTGTCTCTGCAGAGACCCCCAACAACCCCACCCTGGGCATCCCTGGCAGCAGTGCCCAAATGCTCCTGGAGCTCTGGCAGCCTCGGGGCCACGACCATTCCCTGGGGAGCCTGGGCAGTGCCTGATACCCTCTGGGGGAGAACCTTTCCCTGATCTCCATCCCAAATCCCCCTGACTCAGCTCCAGAGGTTCCCTTGGGTCCTGTCCCTGTCACAGAGAGCTGAGATTGGAGCTGCCTCTCAGGAGGAAGCTGTTGACACCCATGAGGTCTCCTTTCAGTCTCTTCTCCAGCTGAACAAGCCAATTGCCCTTAGCTGCTCCTTGTGTGGCCCCTCCAGATCATTCCCCGTGTCTGTGGCCCTTCGGATGCTCTCCCACAGCTTTAGATCCTTCCTATGCCCCCCAGCTCCTGCCAGGCTCCAGCCAGGACACTTCTTTGTGTGCTGAGCAAGGCCAGTGATGCTGTGCCCACTCTGGGGACACCCTGGGGCACAGAACGAGGGCTGACTCTGGTGCCAGGCTGGCTGCCACCCTTGGGAACAGCACTCTGGACAGCCAGGACACGGCTGCCTGCCCAGGACAGCCGCTCCCAGAATACCAATGAGTTGCCAGGCATCCTCAGGGACAGATCCCAAGAACATCTTGGCCATGCCCAGCCTCCCCCAGCTGCTTTTCCTTGTTGGGGTCTTCCCTACAAACATTACTGAAGTTGTTCCTTCCACCCCTTCACCTGTGAGGCCCCAAACCTGGCAGTGTTTGAGCTTGGCACTGGCTCCATCATTCCCTCACCTCATCCTCACTGGAAATTAGTGTCACCTTCTGCATTTTGGATCTCCACACACTGGTCTAGTGACTCACATCCTTCTATGAGTCGTTCTTCTATCAGGATCAATGATCCCACCAGCCTGGACTCTGGATTTCTGCCCCCTTTTCAGGGAAAGAAGGTCAAAGGAAAAGGACCCAGAAGGAATTTCATACACCCCAGAGTCTCCTTCCCAAAGCAGCCAGGCATTTGTGAAGGGCCCTGATCTAAAATAGCTCTGTGTTTGCAGACACAGCTTCTCCTCACGGCTGCAGGGAGGAGCCAATCCAGCCCAGACAGCTCCCTCGGGATTGGGGTCACAACTCCTTAGGGAAAGAGCAAAACCAGCAGCAACAATCTTATCACTGGCACCACACAGGGGCCTCCTGTTCAAGCCAGAATGGCTCCAGACAGCCACAGGCACCCCAAGAACCAGGGACGGGCTCGGTGGCTGCGGTGCCATCGCAGACGAGCTGGCTGGTGTCATTACAGGGTTTACAGACACAAATGGCTTGTATGGCTTCAATCCAACATTAATCGTGCAACCAGGATGCCTCTGCGAGATCCAATTATGTGTCCAAAGAGGAAAAAAATACAGATTTATAGCTCAGATTCTACTAATGGCCTTCCTGTCCCGGAAAAAACAATTCTGTGTTGAAGTAATCTGGTTACCCGGAGCTGGTGGCAGACCAAGCACTGCCATAGAATCCTGGAATACCCTGAGTTGGGAGGGACCCATATGGGTCATCAAGCTCAGCTCCTGGCCCTGCAGAGGACATGCCAAGGATCCCATCATGTGATTCACACTATCACCAGTGTCTGATGTTGGGGTGTGACACATCCAGGTGGGCTGGGGCAGCACAGCACTGGTGGCACCTGTCCCAGGGACAGCAAACAAAGATGGATTTGTACATCCCATCTCACTCACAGGTGCTCCAGGTGGGATCAGGGCACTCAGCACAGCAACTCCAGCAAGTCCACAAGGCTGTTCCCTATAAATCTCCTCAAATATGAAGAAGGCACAAGGCTAAGAACCTTCCCCCCTCAGGCTTGAAATAAGCCAGGAGGCAGAAAACTCAACCAATCCCAGCAGTGGAAGTGAGCAGAGCCGTGCCAGGAAAAACAAGGCACGTTTGCCCTATGCCCACCCTCAGCTGATGTGAGGAGTCACCTCACCCTTTAATGGTACTGATTAACTCGAGTCCTGTTTGCCTTTTCCAAGGTCACTTCTCAGCTGGCACCGAATGGAGCATGCTGGCAGTGGAGAGCTGCACCCACCACATGAGCCCATGGGTTTGGCTCCCATCAGGAAGCTGCAGGAAGGATGTGGATGTCCCAGCTCTGTGTCCCAGCTGCAGCTTCAGTGTGTCCCTCCTCCTGCCTGGGTTTCACTGTGCAGGTTTTAGACACCCAGCAATGAAAGATGCTCCAAAACACAGTATAAAGTCATGGAATCACTGAGCTTGGAAAAGTCCTCTCTGAACATTGAGTCCAACCACCCTCCAGCACCATCAAGGCCACCACTGACCCCTGTCCCGAAGTGCCACATCCACATGGTTTTTAAATTCCTCCAAGGATGTGACTCCATCACCTCCCTGGGCAGCTGTGCCAGGGATGGACAGCCCTTTCCATGAAGGAATTGTCCACAATATCCAACCTGAGCCTGCCCTGGCCCAGCCTGAGGCTGTTCCCTCTCCTCCTGTCCCTGTTCCCTGGGAGCAGAGCCTGACCCACCCCTGGCTGCCTCCTCCTGTCAGGGAGTTGTGCAGAGCCACAAGGTCCCCCCGGAGCCTCCTTTTCTCCAGGCTGAGTTCTTTTCCCAGCTCCCTCAGCCCCTCCTGCTGCTCCAGCCCCTTCCCCAGCTCCGTTCCCGGCCCTGGACACGCTCCAGCCCCTCCAGGGCTCTGTTGTTGGGAGGAGCCCAGGAATGAACACCTGTAGTGTCCCAGCAAGGCCAGAGCTCCCCTCCTTGATAAGGAACTGCCACACTGAGCAGAAGCTTCCCTCCTGCTCCCCAACCCCCACAGCACTGGATAATTCATTGGGAAAACGAAATTCCTGCCCTGCCAACACTGAGATTCACATCCTTGGTTCTCAGACACACCAGCTGGGAGATTCATGGAATCCCACATTGCTTTGGATTGAATGCACCTTAATGCTCATTCAGTGCCACCCGCTGCCATGGGCAGGGACACCTTCCACTATCCCAGGTCGCTGTAAGCCCCTTCCAACCTGGCCTGGAACACTTCCAAGGATGGAACAGCCACAGCTTCTCTGGGCACCCTGTGCCAGGGCCGCCCCATCCTCACAGGAAGAATCCAGTGCAGTCTCTCTCCTGCACAGCAGCTCCAGGCAGGACACACAGTGGGCTGTGGCTCTGTCCTGGCACCAGAAGCACCTCGTGATGGAACCAAGCTGGGAGTTGGCCCCATTGCCCTGGTGCTGAGTCCTGACCCCATCCCATTGCTGTATTGGTGCAGAGGAAGCAACTTCCCCCATGGATACATAACATGGAGCCACACTTGATGTCGACGGCAGGCTTGGGTGAGCAGCCTGCCAATTCCAGCTGCATCCAGGAGCTCTCTCTGCTTGAGAGCATCAAATATTTGTGAATATGTGTCACCACTGCTTCTGCTACAGTGCGAGGTGATCAGCTGCACTGGGGTGCACAGAGGGTGAGCTCAGGGCTGGGAATGAGGAACCTTCAGGGATGCAGTTAGGAGAGGATCAGCCAGCAATGAACCTTTGGAGTGGCAATGGAGGGATCAGAGTGGTGACTCCAGGGGGGAAGACTGAGGGAGGGGGGAGAAAAGGCAAAATCAAAAATGCAGGAACAGAGAACTTGTTACAATAACACTGCGACAGCCAGAAGAATTTCCTATGTTGCCAGAGCTGGTTTAGGCTTTAAAAAATAGAGGGGACATATTTGAGAGGGGAATCAAACCAGTTCTGTGTGCCCAAGGAGAACAGGAGGGACCAGGAGAGCATGGCAGTGCCAGCAGAGAAGGCAGCAGTCTCTTGCCACCCCCAAATTTCCAAAACCCTGTGCTCTCCTCAAGGGCATATCCCAAAACCTGCTTCCTGCAGGGTCAGTGAGCTGCTCTAGCACCTCCAGGTTGGGATGCCCCTCATGGAGGCTATGAGCCTCTAGGGAGATCAAACACTGGCAAGACCTCAGCCCCTCTGGAGAACTAGGCTTGATCCCAACCCTCCAACCAGGAGAACAGGGAACGGTCTTAAGATGAATGAGGGTGGGTTTAGATTAGATCGTGGAAGGAATTCCTCCCTGGGAGAGTGCCCAGAGCAGCTGTGGCTGCCCCTGGATCCCTGGAAGTGTTCCAGGCCAGGTTGGACAGGGCTTGGACCATGCTGGGATAGTAGAAGGTGCCCCTGCCCCCAGCAAGGGGTTGGAATTAAATGATCTTTAAGTCACTTCCCATTCAAACCAGTCTGGGATTCTGTGATAATGTACAAGTCAATGAAAGAAAAGAGAATTTCTTACAATCCCTAGAAAAAGAAATGAAGTTGAACTTTTCCATTCAAGGAATCCACAAGCCCACACACAGCAGGAGACGATTCCAGGTAAAGCAAGGCCCTGCAGGAAAAGAGGGGCAACATCACCCCCAAGTTTTGACAGAAACTTTGTGAAGGGCACAAATAAAACTTCTTTTTCCAAAGCACATTTTTGCCTCTCTCTCATCCTGCCTCTCCACAAAGAGGAAATTCACAATTAACAGGAAAAAACCCACACTGACATCCAGCTTTGTGCAAGACGTGAAGCACAGCGAGTCAGGTCACTGACACAAAACCTTATAATGTGGCCACTTTTGGAGCCAGCCACGGGAAGTGATACCTGAATTTCCACAATGCACTCCCACTTCTCTTCCAAAGCCTCCCGACAGCCAAAGACTTGATGTTGATTAGCAACGAGTAACTTTTCTGATGGAATTCCCTGTAGCCAAGACTCAACAGACACCAATAAACATTGCAGCAAACTCTCAGTGCAATTACAGAGCCCCGAGATGGGCTGACAAGCAGCCCACGCTCTGCTTAAGTGATCGCTCTGCACACCTTGCAACACTCAAGGCACGAGCTGGGAGCCAGCTCTGCTTTGCATGCCAAGGAGGGAGGCTTTTCCACCACATGGAGAAGGCTCACACAGCCAAAGGCACCAGCAGGCTGAGCACTGTCACCACCTCAACTACTCCTCCCTCTCCACAGGCCTGTGGCTGCTCACTAACGCACCTCTGTGCCCACACTGACAGCTGGAATTGGAAATGCAGCTTCTTGCTGCTCCACTGTGCTCACATCCATGACAAAGGCAGCTGCTTTTAGCAGATGTCCCCAGCCACCAGCTGGGAAGAGCAATCTCCTGCTTCAGGTGGGCCCAAGGATGCAGGATGTGTGCAGCAGGCAGGTGGGCACAGCAGGACTTGTGTCCTTCACCTGCACCTCAAGGGAAGAGCCCAGAGGGCTCCTGCAGTGGGACAGAACGAGGAATCCAGGAAGATGGACAGGACCTGGCTGTGTGTGCTGACACCTGGAAACCCCCCAGTCCTGGGCTGATCCCCCAGCATGGGCAGCAGGGAAGGGGGGATTCTGCCCCTGTGCCCCTGTGCTCAGGTGAGACCTGCAGAGCTGCCCCAGCCCTGGGGCCAGCAGCACAAGGACCTGGAGCTGCTGGAGAGAGTCCAGAGGAGGCACCAGAGCTGCTCCAGGGCTGGAGCCTCGCTGCTCTGGAGCCAGGCTGGGAGAGCTGGGGGTGCTCACCTGGAGAAGGATCCAGGGAGAGCTCAGAGACCCTTCCAGTGCCTCCAGGAGAGCTGGAGAGGGACTTGGGATAAGGGCTGGAGGGACAGAACAAGGTGGAATGGCTTTCCATGCCAGAGGACAGGGTTAGATGGGATACCGGGAAGGAATTGCTCCCTGTGAGGATGGTGAGGCCCTGGCACAGGTTGTTTAGAGAACCTGTGGCTGTTCCATCCCTGGAAGTGTCCAGGGAAAGTGTGGCAACCAGGACGGACACAAGCTGCCTGTCTCTGGGTGAGTCATTGCCTCATATGAAAACCCACAGAGGTTTGAAGCTCCTCCTGGAAACCCTACAGGACCCACTGGGGACTGAAGCTGCAGTAGGTCCTGACCACAAAGAGCTTCATCACCAGCACTGTGTGGCTAAAACAAATGAGTTTGGGAATCCCCCACCAAAACATGGTTCAGTATCTTTTGACACTCTGTAGAGCAAAGGCCACTGCTCAGAAACCAGCAGCACTTCAGCAGCAATTTCGGGGTTGTTCAGGACAAAGATATAAACACAGACAGAGCAGGTCCTGGGAGTGGCACCAGCTCATCACTCATCAAAACCTCCCAGCACATCAGAAGTGTCTCTAGAAAGCAGCACAAATCCCTTCCCCTCATCTCATCATTTAGCACAGGGGAAAAGCTCAGCCAAGGCTCGTGAGCCGAGTCGCTCCCAGCTAATCCATAAGCACTGCTGCTGTTCTCCTCCAACCACAGCACTTTTCAGACCACGAAAGCTGCAAGGGACACGCTAAGATAGGCAGTGGTTCAAACCCCTGAATTTAATCACAGAAAAGGAGAAGAAAGAAGAAAAAAAATCTCTAACTTGGAAATCACAGAGTCTAGGAAGTGCTCAGCAGGTGCCAGGCAGTACCTTGGGAAGCTGCGTGTGTTTAAAGGCAGACACACACCCAGCTGTCTCAGAGCAATTAAAAGAGGCCTTGGGGAAGGAGTTAAGTGATTCCAGAGCTGACCTCAAAGCTTCTCAGCCTTCCAGAAGGAGAAGCTGAGCTGGCAGGCAGCAGGGAGGCATTGGCCTTTAATCACCGTGGCCTTGAGCCCCACAGCCACAGCCCAGCAGCAAAACATTTCCCTTCCTGCTTCCCCTGCTCCCAGTGGTATTCCACTGGTCTGAGCTGCCATTGGTGTCAGACACCATTCAGGTATATCTGAAAACCTGCAGAGATCTCTTCAGGGCTCCTGTTTCCAGATAATCCTGCCAGGAACAGCTTCCAGCCATCTGCTTCCCGCAGCACAGCATCTGCAGCCCTGTTCCTTGCTGCACTCCAAGTCTGGAGGCAATGGATTTCTGGCTGAGGGGAAGAGCATCCTCTTCCTCAGGGCACAGATGGACAGGCAGCTGGGTTCCCACCTGGAAGAAGGGTGCAGAAAAGGGAGGAGAGCATCCAGAAGGAAAATGCTTTCCACAATAAATGGAAATCCCTGACTCTTGGGTGCTCCGAGCTGTCCTGTGAACATCCTTTCCATCTATCACTGGAAATGAGGAAGAGTTAAAGAAAACCCTTTAAGAACTTCAATACTGAAATGTGGGAAGAATTTTTTATAGATGGGGTCTGCCAATCACATGGATCAGAGGCCCATTTGCTGCTCCACCACCTGGGATTCCCACCATCCAAAGGGATGGAGTAGCCATACTATTCCCTCCTTAGAGTGTTAGCTCTAATAAACACCATTTCAAAGGGCACCTTTAGGTCCCTTAAGGCCACCAGCAGCTCCTGCTCAGACACAAGGACACAAAATGGAAGGGTTTGAGGGTTTTTTGAGCAGTAGTTTTGCTCTAAAAAGTCCTTCCCAAGCCTCATTTGAATGTCCTATTGCTGAACTCACACTGGCTTCAGAAGCTTCTGGGGTGAGCCACCAGCCTGGCCCACCTTTGGACTCAAACATGACATGTGTCATCACCTTTCCTCTCTATTCCTCCTGTGCCTCAGGTAAGGAGTGGCATTCCCACCTCCTCCTTTGCTAGCATTTCCCCCAGACCAAGATCCCCGAGGATGAGATATACCCCCTGGGAATGCCTGAGGCCCACGTGGCATCACGACAGAGCCTCCTACCTGCACTTTCACCCAGCTCACACAGGGAGGAAAGCTGGGGAGCAGACACACACACACAGCCAGAGCCTCCTGCACAACACTCGTCACTCAAGCACCTTCCCTGCTCCTACGGGACCTGGATCACAGAGCCACACAAGGATCATGGCCCCGGGAATAGTCATCAGTGGCTCCATCGCACCAGAGACACCAGTACAGCACAGGATCCTTGGGGTAGAGCGGGAGAGCTCGGATCACAAGCAGCTCAGACAAGGCTGGGTGAGGAAAGGCTACAGAGAAGGCAGGGTACGTGACTGGAATATGGAAAGACAGGGACAAACCATCGGAGCTGCCAGGACACGTGAAGCTGCAGAGTTGTGCACTTGGTTAGAATCATCGAATCCCAGAGTGGTTTGGGTGGGAAGGGACCTCAAAGCTCAGCCAGTGCCACCCTGTGCCATGGGTAGGGAAACCTTCCACTATCCCAGGCTGCTCCAAGCCCCATCCAGCCTGGTCTTGGACACTTCCAGGGATCCAGGGGCAGTCACAGCTTCTCTGGGCAGCCTGCAGCAGGTCCTCCTCACCCTCACAGGGAACAATTCCTTCCCAATATCCCATCCATTCCTGCCCTCTGGCAGTGGGAAGCCATTCCCTCTTGTCCAAAGTCCCTCTCCAGCAGAGGAAGCAGGAACAAACACCTCAGCGAACACTCCCAAGGGCCCCATTTTTCCCTGTCCCATACATTTCCA
>VZRF01000728.1:129727-153362 GCA_013396875.1 Vireo altiloquus | reverse complement strand
GTGTTCCAGTGGCACTAGGCAGCTGGAACAAGAACGTTATTTGGTTTATACTGTCCTCAGGTAGGACTGCTGAGGGTGACCGACAACCCACTTAGGATGGCGTCTGGGGAAGTATAGACAGTTTGTTTTCAGGATGTGCCTCCATGTTTGGGATGTGCCCCTGTGTGTGGGAATTGCTGAGGCTGACAGCTGGTCTGAAGGCCTCAGTCTCACAGAAATTGACTGAAAAGCAGTCCAAATTTACCCGTGAGAAACTGCAGTCACAGTGAAAGCCAGAGTGATAGCCAGAAGGATCATCAGCGAAAAAAGATGTTCTGGACACAAGGAGAAGATGTTCTTGTTATGGAATATTAAGATTGTACAGGAAGAGACTTGCATATAATATGTAGCTAATTGCTTGTATAGCTATTTGTATTGCTGTTTGAATGGTCATTGTTTTGTAGACAGCCCTGTCATTGTTTTTGCTACGTAGCCAATCATGTGTCACAGTAGCAATGAAGAGGTATAAGAATAATAGCAGAGAAGAATAAAGATCTTTTTGCGGCTTTGGATTACTATATGTGTGGTGTGTTTGTCTCTACTGCCACAGGATGGCGTCTGGGGAAGTACAGACGGTTTGTTTTTGGGATGTGCCTCCATGCTTGGGATGTGTCCCCGTATTTGGGATGTGCCCCCGTGCTTGGGTTGTGCCCCTGTGTACAGCAAGGGCTGACATCTAGGCTGGGGGTAGAAGCCATAGCTGGGAAGCCGGTTGGAAAGTGAGGGAAAGAAAACTGGTGAGACACCAGTGGCAGGAAAGCCAGCACTGTAGTCTAAACCAGGGGCTGTGGTGGCCCAGAAAGCCAGTTGGTAAAGGTTAGACACCATGGGCCGGTCACACCAACAGAAGCTATCCCAAAACTTTTATGTGGGCTTAGTGCCAAGGGCTGGGAGCCTAAAAGCCACTGAGTTAGCTGCAGAAATGCATTAGGGACACCCCTAAATTGTAAGCCCATTGGCTTACAGGGCCGAGAATCTAAAAGCCAGTAGCTTGGCTACAAAAAGTCCCCTGAACTGCCCCTTAAGCACTAGCCCATGTTTTATTTCATAAACAGCTTCATTTTAAGTAAGCAGCTTAAAAATAACTTAAGTTTCATTATTAATTTTAAAATCTGCAATATGAACCCACTTACCCCATGTATTATATTTAAGTACTTGTTTTGTTTTATTAAGTTGCAATTACATATGTCAGTTATTTTTAATCAATTCTTGTTGCATTTTGTTTCTTGTCAACCCTATTTACTGTTTTCTTAATAATATAATTTCGCTTTCTTCCTCATCCTAAGTATCAACTCAATTTAGTCTATAATTAAAAAATTAAAAGAAAGAGCAAAAAGTGTAGGAAAAAAAAACCAAAAAAATCTGCAGTACAACTGAAAGCCAGTGAACAAGACGTAAGCCATGAGATGTGAATAGCCATCATCCCAGAAGAAAAGCCGTAAGGTGTGTTGCAGTCAGAGATGAGCTGGGCAAAAGAGGTTACTCACCACCAGCTGCAAAGACAAGATAACCAAAGCAGTCACACAGAGTGCTCTGGACCCTCTAAAGTCTAGACATCACTCACCAGCAAGTGCAAACATCAACTCAAATAAGACTTACTATACAAAATTTTAAAACATATTCCTCTCTCCAGCTGTGTTTATTCTTAATGACAAACTGTGTAATTGTTATTTCATTTTAAACTGTCGTCATATTTGATCTCTGTACTTATTTGTGCTTTTATCTGCACCTTCTTCCTCTTTTAAACAGAAAAGGGTGAGGTGTAGTGATGCATTTTCCTTTATATTGTTTGTTTGGTTCACCCCCAAATGTATGGTTCATTCCTAAGTTGTAACCCTCCCCCTAAGTTGTCGCCTATTACCCCTTCCTCGATGCCCTGTTGGTTTGTGTCACCTAATCCTGCCTCCCATTCCCATTGGTCCCTGAGATGTGTTCTCCCCCTTTACTCCTCCCCTATCAGGATCCCATTGGCCGAAGCCTTGTATCCACCTCCCACTCTGGAACACTCTCTTAAGCTCGTGCATGAGGCATTCTCTTTCTCTCTGCCACCACCTCTTGGTTTGCTTGCCTCACTCTCTTCCCTTTGGAACCATGCTCCCTCCTGGCCTGGGACCCTCAATAAAATTTCAACTAATTAGCACCCTCAGAAGCTGTGTATGTATTTTGCTGCCTGCGTACTGCTGTTAGCTGATGTGCTACCTAAAGACTTCTCTCCAGAAGCCCTGGTAAGGCTGTTGCACACCACCCCCCCCTTTTCCCCAACCCAGGGGTATGTTGCCCCCAGCCCCTGTCGCTGATAACCATGTTAAAAGGGCAGTGGCACCGCAACACTTGACCTTTCTTAACGTATCTCCCCACCCCTCTCCCACTTCCCTAACAACCCAAATCCATATCCAGTAGTTCCCAAGTATCTTTCTTGAGAAAGAAAGGAAGTGTTTACTGTATAGAAGTGTCTGTGTACACCAGGAGCTTCCAGGAAATGCTTCACTAGGAAACAGCTATGAAGACTGAAGTAGTGCTCTGGGAGTAAGAACAAAAAAAAATAAGGTCCTGGTGAGTTCTTCCCATCAATCTCTATGCCCTGGTGACAGTAGATGCTGAAGACTCTTGGCTGCCAGAATCTACTTGCTAAGAAATCACCCTGAGCTTCAGGGGCCATGCAAAAGGTATTCTTTTGCCAATCTTCTATGGGTTCTTCCAGGAGGTTCTTCCAGGAGCAAGGAAAGACACTCCTTTGCCCAGATCCTCAGACATTTGCTGGCTGAAGAGGTGACAGAAGCTGAATTTTCTCTCTAACAGTGGTGTGTATGGTCCCAGCTCCAATTGTAGACTGACACAGATGATAAGAGACTCATCAGTGCCGTCAGTGCAAGATGCCATGAGACACTGAAACTATTGGCAGAAGTGCTGAACTGCCTCCAGCAGCTTTCACAGGGATCTCAATTTTTAAATGTAAATCAGTGTTTCTGAGTACCTTTTAATAAAGGTGGAGCTGCCACAGCCCCCTCTCTTGGATGCTGCAAGGGAAGCCTGGGCCCCAGTTGAGACTCCATGTACCAGGCTCAGAGCATGGTATTGTAGCAAGAAGGCACTTGTTTAGGCGCCTATATAAAATAACTATTTTTGAAAACCATCTTTTTATTATAGTGTTGTTCTTTGGAGCCTGTGGCCATGAGGGTTTCAAAAGTCTGTAGATTGCTTGGGTGGCCTTGGGGGATGGTAGCAGCTATCATCTATTCTGCACCCCAAGTTCTACAACTAGAAAACAAATTTATTCCTAAAATATTTATGTCAGCTAGCATGCATGGTGGGGCATTGGGAGCCTTATGCAACACAAGAGTATCCTTTACCCTAAGATCACATGAGCAGTCACATGACCAATTTACTCACTGATACATTTAATTTTGAGACACTACAAAACAGAGGAATAGGGGATTACAGGGACATCTGCTCTGTCACTGCTGTTTCTCACTCTCCCTGAACGAACTGTACTAGTACCCTCATTGCCTGCAAGGACACTTCCAGAGGTAACTCTTGCCAGCTAAAAGAGAAGACCCACAGACACGGTTTTAAAAAAAAAAGCTTGCTGAAGGAAAACAAATAATTAGAAACACTGCACAATATGGCAATAATAAAATGAACAATTACTGTGTTATAGAACATGCACATTGAATTCTATTTGATTAACAGTGTTATTTTTCAAAGTAAAGAAAGCTTATAAATAACATGAACATATTTTGAAACTGCTGTAGATGTGTTTAAAACTTCCAACTTCTTTTTTTTTCACTGATGTCTCACTAATTACATTTAGGCAAAATGTTGGGGAGATTCATATTCCTTGTTGGCACTGTTTTCCTTAAGGAAACTAGGGAGCATTACAGGTCTGGAAATGACTGAATGTTAAGCTTCTTTTGGGATAACACCTATTTTTATTCTAGGTTAGTGGCTGTTTCTTGAAACATATACAATAAAAAGATTTTTTTTCCCTGCTTAAGAGTAATTGGGATGTTTATGGCCACTCTGAGATGTGCACTGTTGCACAGAAAGCGAGTGTGGAAGACAGAATAGCGGCACCTAGAATCCTGAAGTGGTTCTGCTCCTCCAGTTCTTTACAGCACCACCTTGGCACCCAAACAAGTGGATACAGGATTTCTGAAGACAGTGACAGAAATAACAGTACAGGAGACAAAATGATACATGTTCCTTTTCCAAATATCAATAGTGGTTTCTAGCAGGAATTCTGTGCATGGGAAAAGGAAATAGATTTTGTGTATTAAAACAAGCATTGCTTTCACAGAGGATGATAGGCTGAGCAGTTATGGAAATCCACATTTACTAAAATTATATCTGAGTAGCAATACTTACGCTAATTTTAACAGACCAAGTACTTCATTATATAGAATGCACCAAAATGCCAGGTCAAACCAAGGTAAATACTTTACATACACCTTGGAAATATACGCTGCCCTGAACTGACAGAATATTTAAAAACTGTAATTCCCTGTCTCCAGAATCTGTTCAACAAAACAGAATCAAAGCTTATCTTCAGTAATTGTTTCATTTTCAGATACATTTGTATCAGTCTCAGACCTGCTCTAGCAAAATTGTATGACTGGATTACACTTCAGTTGCATTCTTTCTGTGCACCCGTGGAAATCAGATAGGAAATACTATCATTTCAGTAAATGGTTTTCCTCCACAGAAACTTCTCTTGTTAAAGGGGTACCTATCATTGCAACCTGCTATGCCTTTGCTCCTCCACATCATAGATCAATCATAGAAACCCAGAATGATTTGGGTTGGAAGGGACCTTATAGACCATCTCATTCCACCCCCCTGCTATGGGCAGGGACACCTCCCACTAGACCAGGTTGCTCCAAGCAATGTCCAACTTGGCCTTGGACACACTTCCAGGGATGGGGCAGCCACAGCTTCTCTGGGCAACCTGTGCCAGTGTTTTACCACCCGCACAGACAAGATTTTCCCCAACATCTAATCTTAATCTCCCTTCTTTTAGTTTTCAGCATCCTACCAAATCATTAATATTCAGACTAACTCCTACAGGTGATGCGCTGATGTGTCAAAAAATCAAGGGATTCCTTACCAAAAGGACAAATCAAATTATAATAAATCAGGAGCCCCTGATTTATTACAGACAAGCTAAATATCTCTATGAAAGGCAGTGCAATACTGAGAGATTGAACCAGCTAACTAGCAATGCTTATCCCAAGTGTGCGTGTCAGCTCCAGCAGACACTTACTAACTTAAGGAGTTTTACTGCACTTCCCTCCTTCAATTTGCCTCAGTACATTGGTTGGAAAGGCCTCATTTACACAGTCAGAAAGCAGTCTTCAGCTCTTTTGGCCAATTCTATGGCACTGGATATCAATTTTCCTTCTCTGATTGCACCCGTAAGCCTGGGCTCATCCCACCTGACCTTAGTGACACAGGGCTCATGATCTCTGAAGTCATGACCCCCACATTGCTGTGTTTAGCAGGGGATCTCAAGATGGGAAAGATTTTTAAATTTATTTTACTAAAATTGTAGTTGAGATAATCTTTAAAAAGAGCCAATTTTCCATGTGACTTCTAATTTTAAAATGCCTTTTTTAGAGCATTAACCAAAATTTGGGAACTGTTTTCATATATTCCAAGGAACAGTGAAAGCTATTAGCTAAAACACTTTTTACTATTGAGACGATTGCAATAACGTGAAAGTATGTCAGAAAGCATATACAAATCCTAGTGGAAAGAAAATATAATACTTAGAAATGGTGGGGTTTTTCCCAAATTTGATCTTATTGTTTTGACTACATTAGAGCACTAAGAACTCACAGTCTTTAAAATCATTCAATTTGCTGTTGCTGGGGACCTTTCTCACTGCAACTGCAAAATACAAAAAAGCACTGTAATTTCCCACCTACCCCCAACATAAGAAGGACACAAAGTTGATAATAGGACTGGAGCACGTCCCTTATGGAGACAGGATGAGAAAATTGTGGCTGTTCAGCGTGGAGAAGGGAAGGTTGTGTGGAGACGCCACAGAGCCTTCCAGTATCTGAAGGGTCTGCACGGAAGCTGGAGAGGGACTCTGCATCTGGAACTGTAGTAGCAGGACAAGGGGAGATGGCTTGTAGCGAAAAGAGGGGAAATTTACATTAGATATACAGAGGAAAACCTTGGCTGTGAGGGTGGTGAGGCACAGGTTGTCCAGAGAGGCTGTGGTTGCGTCACCCCTGGAAGTGATCGAGGTCAGGTTGGATGGGGCTTGGAGCAACCTGGTCTAGTGGAAGGTGCCCTTGCCCATGGTAGGGGGTGGAACTGAATGATCTTTAAGGTACCTTCCAACATAAACCATTTGATTTTTGATGTTTGATTCAATAAATAAGTTATAAAACTGTCATGCATCAGGATAACAGCAAAACTTTACTTTTGAACCGTTTCAAATTTGATCTCTCTGTCTGATAGACAGAACTTCCATCAGTAAAAGCACTGTAGTAAGGGCTATCTGAAAATACTTTCAAAAACCTCGCAGAACATGCAGATCAGCAGTACTATCACATAGCTTCCTCTGTCTTCAGACAATGTCGCTCACTAGAATTGCAAAAACAATGGAGAAAAAATTGCTAAAATAAAAGGCACCTTTACAGAACACATTCCCAAAGGCACAACTTTACTAAGAAATCCAGTATGTAAAAAGCAATTCACATTTTATTTTTAATTTCAATAAACTGTACAAAAATGTTTCATTCTCACCAAAAATAACAGCAATATTTTCAGTCTTACTTCTAGACAAACAACAAACTCTTATTTTAATCTTTCCAGAGTGAGTTTACAAATAAACATACTATAAGATGCATGGCTTTGTGTCAGAGTCAGGGCAAACAGATTTAAATGTTTGTGGAATAAATTTTAAGTTTTTAGTGTCTTTTAGGAATTTAAATACTCCTGCCATGCCTGTTAAGCCTAAAGAAAAAAAAGTTTTGTGTCTGACACAACGGAATGTAAACAGTCATCAAGAGATTACAGAGGTTGACTCTTCCAACAAAACCGTAAACATACCCCTATATCACTGACTTTCACTTTACACTGAGACCTGTCCACAGCATGGGGATCATGCAATAGCTGAATCCACTGTCCAAAATGCCACTTAAATATACATCAAAGACTTTCTTAAAAGTTTGGAGTTTTTAAAAAAATCCTAAGTAACAGAACTGAAATAGATTACACTCTTTTTAGTATTTTGAGTTTCTTTCTTATCCTAATTCATCAGTGAATATGTAACAGCCCCATCAGCTCTACAATCATAATGTACTTTTTCCGCAATGCAATAAAGTAAACAAGCACCTAGTTAAGCCAATCAGATGTAGAAAGCACCTCTGCCAAGAGCATGGGCTCGTGCCAGGCTTGATTTTGTTTGCCAAACGCATTTAGTATGGACTAAAAACACATAATTTAGGTCATTGACCACAGCTTGTTCAGTCCAAGGCATAAAATGGAAACACAATTGCAGTGATTTTTTAATATTTCAATGGTTTTTTCCCCCAGCTTTGAAACTTAAGAACAAGCTTTTTCAACAGATTGGTTAGAGCTTAAAAAGTTAGGCATCGTTTGTTACTTCAGAATTGTTTGAAGGAATACAGTCTTGAAATTCCACTTTATCTGGGTAGAGCTTAATGTAAGTGTCCACCATCAAATCTAAGTCATGTTTTATGTCAAAGTTTATGTTCAGCAAAGCAAGGTTGCTTGACCTTTGCTCTGTCAAGGTGTTTTTCAGGTATGCCTTTAAGCGCTTTCGCCCTATTCCGTATTTTTCATTCTCCACCTTCATCACTGGAAGTAAGCACAAGACTTTAAGCAGTGCATAAACATTAGGGAAAAACTTTATGTCTGGCAAGTGAAGTGCTTCATAAATAGTAGCCGGAAGTTCAATATCTTTTCCTCTGTGTTTCCACTTGATTCTCCAACAGTGAAGCTCAGCAGAAAGTGTGTCTGGATTGGGCAAGTCATTTTTGAACATGTCAGCATGATGCTCCTCAGACGTATTGAATTTGAGCTGTCCCATGACTGAGGGCACTAACGATAAACATTTAAGAGCTTTTAAATGTTGTTCTGAGAAAATATCTTTTAATTCTTGAATAATATGCTCTACCGTTGGGACACTTAGGATTTCTTTGTAGTAATTTTCTGATGTCATATCAGGGTCGAAGTTCCCCTGTTGTGCCCTGCGAAATTTTCCTGGGAGTTTAATTTGTACATCCAGTTTTGTAGCCAAATTTGTTGCTTCCTCAAACCAAAATTCATGGTAAACTTCAATATTCTCCATCACTTCATTCAGAGAGTGCAATACTGCTGTTAAGCTGCCAGCTGCAAAGAACACATCTGATGTTTGTCCCTGGAGATTTTTTCCAAATGCTCTTGTAAAAGACAGAACGTTTTTCATAATTACAATAGTGACAATGAAATCAAAATCTGTTAATGCACTTGAAAGTACAAACGCTCGACCAACAATGAAGTTGTTCCACCTGACAGACAAGTCACTGCTCACAGCATCTAAGCACAGTACCAATGCTTGAAGGAGGTCCACTAAAACCTCAAAAGTGTCATGCCTCCCTGTCCACTGAGAACGGCAGATCTTCTTCAACTCATTACCCTTCTCCTCATTCTCCTGAAAAAGAGCAGAAATTGTGTTTTCCAGTTCTACTAGTAATTGTGGAGACTGATTAAAAAGACAACAAACTTCTTCAATTGTTCCTAATGCAATGGAAACACCAACAACAGGAACAGATTTTGCCAGCCAAACATTTAAGGCACATGAGGAACACAGCGTATACACAGCGTGTGGATACTTTTCCAAGAGTCTTGTAGCCACAACTTTCATTTTAGAAGCAAACCCACTGGAGACGATGTAGGCTTGGCCCCGACAGTACTCCATGTTTAGACCCCACTTTTCAGTAATAGTCGTGTGGAACTTAACAGCTAAAATTTCAGGATCAGCCTCATATGGTAAAAACCCTATGAATTCTTCTCTTAGATTGTGAGAATCGTCAACGAACCTCACCAACACTGGCAAATGTTCCTCTCCTGCTATGTCTACTACTTCATCAGTGACAATAGAAAAGAAGTGCGAGTCTCTCACTTCCCTCAGTGTCTCCTCTCTAACACAGTTTTCACAGATCTCAAGCATTTGTTTCTGCTGAGTTTTTGAACAATACTCAAGGTTGACTGCAGTCATCTCAAATCGTTTCCTCAGAACTTCATCACCACTGTTTATTCTATATTCCAGCAGAGCCTGAAAGTTATCTGAAGTAAAAATACCTTCTGGAAGTTCATCAACATTATGGCCATCCAGTGGAATATTTTGTTTACCCATTAGGATCAAAATTTCAAATAATGATTTAAGGTAATCTTTGTTTTCTCTTTCTTCCAGTGTTAAGGGGACAGCTTCTTCCTCTTGTTCTTCCCCTCCTTCCTCTGAGACAGTATTTTGCTCATTGTTTTCATTCAATTCTTGAGTTGTCTGTTTTTGTTCAAAAGCTTCATCAACTACAAAATGTAGAAATACTGTGTCAAAAATAAAACATAACATTTACTTACTCATTACCTTTAAGTTACCAGAGGATAATGTTTCCAGTTTAAAAGTGAATGAGTATTTTGGAAAAAATTTAGACTGGCTGGCTGAATCAAGGAGGAACTCAATTATCCTCCTGATATAGACAAACTAATAGTTATGAGTCCTGCATTACCTTGTCAGTCTTAGCAAATTAAGCTATTATCTCAATTATTTTTACCACTTACTCTTTTGCTGCTTCAATGTTCTTATTTCATCTTCACTCTTAAAAAAAAACAAACAAAAATAACTCATGTTGATGACAATGTCTAACACATGACCTTAAAATATTAACAGATCAAGATCAGGTGCAAATACTGTAGATGAGACCAGTTAACATTTGCTGAAAAGTGCTAAAAATTCTAAGACCAGGAGGCTTCTTGAGGTAGTTTATTGCTGCCATGACATGTATCTACTAGCTACATTAGAACAGTTGTATTAGGAGGTTCTTCAATATGTATAATTGTTAGTAAATAAATTCCATTAAATAGATTCTACTGCAATTTGATAATGTACTGTCAGTAGATAGAACAATCTTTAACTCCATTTTCAGTCAACAGATACAGCCAAACTCACAAAGAAGTATTTAGAAATTGTCTGCAATTTTTCAAGTATCAAGAGAGATTAGGAGTGGAATTCCTCTTAATTGTCAGTATACTTAGAACCACAGAGACGCTTTCTCCCTAAATGACACACAAGACACAATCCCACAAAAATATTTTCTCAATCTTGGTTGTATGCATGGATCATCTTTTCAGAACAATAAGCTAAAACAATCATGCTTGAATTGATTCAGATTTCAAAAGTTAAACAGGTGAACCGAAGATCACAATCAATGTGCAGCAAGAATTTTGGAGTATCATGCATCAGTTGTATTCAGGTGGCACTGTAGTAACAAAGAAAATAAAACTATACATTTGATTTGGGTGAAAGAATCAGCTCTGGATCAACATATTTAATTTTCAAAATTATTTCTTAAAGACTTCCTTAGTAGTTAAAACTTTTATCATGCATTTAACTTATAATTAACAAAAAAGATACAGGAATAGGCAGCATAGAAAATACAAACACTCAAGTCCTAAATATTATTATTTGACATTTTTGTGTAAAAGTTTCACATTAACTCACTTGCCTTTTTTTCTTTTAATAATAAACCAATAATTTTACATTCAAAACTTACCAGCTCTTTTATCCTTTTCCTATGTCTACTGTGGGGATTGTTCAGGTGACTTGTAAGATCAAATATAGTTGGTACAGCATTATCCCGTAAAACTGTTCTGTATGGGCTCTGTAAGACAGACATTTAGATTAGGGAATTCTTTGAGAAATTTCAGACACTGTGCCCTTTTTTCTCTTTCCTTCTTTTCACCTTTATTTTATTATTCTAAAGTACTTTGACTTTCTGATGTTACCAAAGAGAAAGCTAAGCAACTCACATTCCAGGGATATCAAGAGAACATTGAAAGCAAGAAGACAGATACTACAGAAAACTCCAACCCAAACTGCAAGCGCTTTTTTTCTCCCCATTATCTTCATATCAAAGACCCTGGATGTAATAATTTTAATTTGCTGCAATATTATGATTTTTAAAAAAATAAATATTATGGATAAAAAGACATTTATGCCTCAGAAAGGAAACATTTTGTTACTATTGTGTTTTGGGTTTTATCACCTATTTCACAATTCTAGAAACATTTCATTGTGAAAATGTTCAATTTCTTCTTTTTGTAGCACTATGAAGTCCACAAAACACTACTGTGAAAGATCATACTGAAGGAAAATTTATCTGTGAATAAATAAAAAATGAAAAGACTTCTAGATGATCATATAAATGCTCCCAGTTAAAAAAAATAAGTAAGATTTTATATTTGGATATACTGTAAACCTGTGTTATCTAAACTGGCTAATTTCCACTAAGTACAATATTGTAACTGATGGCATTTGCCATTAGATTGAAATACATTTCAAACAAGTTTCATACACCTTCATTTCAGAGTCATATCACTTTAAAATTTTCATTTGTTTCTGGGATGCTGGCTAATTAGAGACCCCATCACATGTAATACCACCAGGACTTCAGAGTTTGACCTGCATATTTTAATTATCCTTCATAACTAAAAGACTGGTTTTGCCTATGTAGCAGAAATTCAGCCTAGAAATTAAAACTTGATACAAATTCTCAAGTCTCCCCTTTCCTACTGTTATGCAAGCTGTTAAAATCATATTATCTTGTTGATAAAAAGAATTGAAAGCTATTACTTCCATTAACAGAGAACAGTGCCTTGATTTTAGCTGAATAAAAATGTAACAGGAAATAAAAGCTTGACAGATGTAAAGAATATTTAAATCTTGTGGCCACAACAGAGTGTAACTTAACCAAATCACACCATGTACACACTTCAGTAACAGGACATTAATAAGTTTAAATAATTAGAGATATGCAAACTTACACTCAATAAACGTATATAATATTGTAACTTCTAGTGACACAAAACAAGCATGAGGAAAGCACTGCAATGAGAGCCAATGTTCAACAAACACCTTAAACCAGCAGGAACACTGCTTTTTCTCTCTCCTCTGACTGTTCATTTTCATTTTCAATGGCTGTGAGCCTGTGTGGAGCCCCAGACAATGACAGTGGTCCCAATTAAGACTAAGATTAATTTTCCTAGGGATGAGTTACCCACGAGCTCAAAGAATAAAAGGCAGCATTCTGGTGAAAAATGTCAGTCACGTTTTGCAAGATGCAGTAAGCAAATGCTGGTTTTTACTTACACTTCTGCATATCATAGAAGTCTCAAAATGTTTAGCACACAATCTGTAATGCTTGTTGAGTTGGTCTGGAGTTTTATCTTCTAAATCTGCCCTTCGACAGTTCTCTACCCATCTCTGACATCTGCATGTAAGGAGAAGAATTAGACAGTTTTAGGATAAAACAAAATACCTTAAAATTTCAAACCGTATTCAAAATTGGAGCACAAGTGAGCCCAGACCTTGACACAAGGCTCAGGAAAGTTCTTTACAACTTCCTTGGGAACATCCCATTGAATCTTTGCATAAACTACTTTTTCTGCTTTGGCTCACCACTCAATATCACCCCATCGAATTCAGGAATCTTTTCCCTTAATTTATATATTCTTGTCTTTGTCACACAAACACACATGCGCACACACACACAGAGCAGATTGTAGCACAGCTGGTCATGAAACCTAACTATTTAATTCTAAAGAATTTGTTCTTAAAAAGAAAAATTAAAAAACAAAGAGATGTACTTGTAGTCTAAAGTCATAAAGTTTTCAAAGCAGTTTTTAAGATAGTTGTCTTCCCCACCTCTCTTCAAAATACAGTATTCTTATTTATTGTGGTCACTGGGGATTTTAGAGTAGATTTATGAAAGTGAAATAATGACAATAGAAAAACAACCATTCTACAGACAGTGCTTCCAAGCGCAAAGAAAGCTCTCCTTAGATACGTATTTTTACAACGTATTTACTTCTGCTTTGGATTAGTTCTCCAAGATGTAACACAAAGATAAAGAAATATTTCCCTTACTGATAGGGCTCCATTTAGGTATGCAAGAGATTGTTTCCTCTAGTGAGGAAACCAGTTGCAGTAATTGATGTAAATGCAGAAGCCATCTTAGACTTCCCTTAATGGGATATATGCCATCCCTCTCTGAGCAACAAAGTTACTTGTTCTGTTGCTAGAAGTTAGGAGAAAGAAATTTTACTACTATTTTTGACTGCAAACATGAAATTATTGTTTATAAAAAACAACTAGTGATTATTCAACAATAAAGGAACAAAGGCTGTCTTGTCAGATGTTTTGGTGGGCAGTCCAAATGAGGAAATCATAGGTCTGAGTGGACTCACCTCTACTTAAGCTAAGTAAAGGGCAACTGTGCAGATCAAAGAGTGGAATCTTGGATTCTGATCTCTGCTGGCTGAACTGTTCGTGAATCTCAATTTTTTGCTCATGCAAAATATCAAAATAACAGTGGCGGCAAATGTCATAAGTCAGGAATAATTTCTAATATTGCTCTTGGAGATCCATACAGAGTATCTTTAGTTACCACTTAAAATAAGGAAAGAAAAAACATTTTTTAAAAAATTGAGTTTTTTGGCACAACAGACCTTGTACTATTGTCTGGGCGGTGCAATCACCCCAAAAAGAGAGCAGAGGTGCTTTCTTCACTTAATCAAATTATATAAACACTCTTTAAAAGTGGGAGACTGGCAGCATGTAAATTATATTGACTCTGGCTCTCAGACTTTCTCAGTGGGTGTAGACTACTAAACAACTCATTAAATGTGATCACAAAGACTGATCAGCCTCTTCAATAGTTAGTGAGGAGGGTTTCAGTTCAGAAAAAGAGCCTGACCCCTGGTCTTACCTGCTTCTCTCAGTGATTCAGGGAAGCTGACAAACATTGACAGAGAGCAAAGCCAGAGCTCCTTACATTACATTAACTCCTCTGAATCACCTGCTGGCAACCACAGGAGGACAAACTGGTGGTAGCAATGGTGCATTTAGAACTGGCACACAGTTGTCAAGGACAGACAAACATCAGCTTGAATTCCTTGTCCTCCAATGTTGATGCCAACCAGAGAAGCTAAGTAGGTACTAGTAATAGCCAAGGATCAGATCAGTGAGTGACAGCAAAAGACAGCACCAGCTCTTCAGAAGGGGCTTACTCAAAAATGAGTCACACAGATTTCATTAACCACCCAATACTCCTTTCCCTTACCAAGTACTTTGACAGTTGCACAAAAGCTAGCTGTGACTGCTTGCTGCATTTTGTGCTGAAGTAAACAGCACTGCCTGTGATGCTGAATGATTTTTGCCTTTTTTCTATATTCTCTATATTCTTTACACATATATTTGTAGCTTTGTTGCCTATTGTTGTATCCATGGCTAGTTTTCCCAGTACTTTTCGCTACCTTTTCCCTCGGCAGAAAAAACCCCCACATTCCAAGGCCTCCTATGCTATCTTGGTTCCTTCTGGGAACCAAAGCCAAAAAACAGTTCTTTGAGACACATTTTCATAAACAATGTTTAGTTCCCATCCAAGGGGGAGGGCAGGATTCAGAGAGGGTTGAACCAGGGGAAATGGCATCACCTCTTATGTATCTAATTGATGATTTTTGTCCACCATGCTAATTTGCTAAACTTTTAAAACTGTATTTACCCCATGGGGGGTGGGCATTTTGTGGACATTTTTCCATATCTGACCCTAGAGGCCTCCAATGAAGACCAGTCTTTGTGTTACCTCCTATACTAATATTATCTCAGGGGTGTGTTATTTTATTTCTAGGTTCATTAACGCATCACCCGAGCACATGATCCATGGGTGTGCATAGCCCCAGTTTGAGGATCCTAACCACACAATCCTAGAGTGGTTTGGGTTGGAAAGGCCCTTACAGTCCATCTTGTTCCAGCCCCTGTCATCAGCAGGAACACCTTCCACTAGACCTAGTTGCTACAAGCCCCCTCCATCGTGGCCTTTAACACTTCCAGGGATGGGACAGCCACAGGCAACCTCTGGGCAACTTGTGCCTCACCACCCTCACAGGGTCTCACCACCCCCATAGCCAAGAATGTCTTCCCAATACCTAATCTAAATTTCCCCTCTTTCATATCATGGATCAGACATAGGCACTAAGCTTCTCAACCCACTGGAGCAGCAGATCAGCAACCAGAGTTCTCAAAATTTAGGAAGCTCTACTGGCAAAAGCTGAAATGCTGACATTCTCTCAGGTAGCTCCAGGACTAAAAGGAGGTGACAGGTTATACGGCTGAACTCAAATCTGCTAATTCCACCAGAGTCTGAATTCAGCCCTTCAGTCTCACTGTAAGTTTGGTTCCAAATAGAACACTCTCTGAGGAATGGAATAAAAAGAAAAAGGAAGTCAGACCCTTGAGATCATCCACTGTAATTCTGCATGGTATTACCCAAGCAGCAACTAGAAATATCTTAGAATAAAATTATATATTAACTTTTCTCAAATATTTCAGTATTCAGCTAAAGCATATTATGTACTGTTACACAAGTCCTTCAGTTGCAATATATTTGGGACAAATTAAAAGCCATCTCAATGCAATATATTACACCACTGCTGTTGAGGAATATACCTAATGCAAGTAGCTTCACTGTTTCCAGGCTATGAATTGGCACAGACCTTGTTCCTAACAAAGTCCAAGAAATCCTGTGGCACTGGCTGACTGGGGGTGGCTGGTCCTATCTTGGGTCACCACAACCTCACACAGGCTAAGGGCAGAGTGGCTGGAAAGCTGCCTGGTAAAAAGGCCCTGGGGTGTTGGTCAACAGTGATTGAACATGAGCCCAGGTGTGCCCAGGTGGTCAAGAAGGCCAAGGACACCTGGCCTGTACCAGCAGTGGCGTCACCATGGGCCCAGGGCAGTGACTGTCCCTCTGTGCTGGGTACTGGTGAGGCACCTCCAGTCCTGGGGCCAGTTTTGGCAACCTCGATGTATGTGCTGGAGTATGTACAGAGAAGGGAATGGAGCTGGGGAAGGGTCTGGAGCACCAGGAGCAGCCAAGGGACCTGCAGGGGCTCAGCCTGGAGAAAAGCAGGCTTAGGGAGGACCTTTTAACTCTCTACAACTCCCTGACAGGAGGGTGCAGCCAGGTGGGGGTCAGGCTTTGTTTCCAGAGAGCCAAGGACAGGACAAGAGGAAACAGCCTCAAGTTGTGCCAGAGCAGGTTTAGGTTGGCTAAATTTCCTCATTGAAAGGTGGTCAGGTACTGGAACAGGCTGCCTACAAAAGTGGTGGAATCACCATACCTGTTAGTCTTCAAAAGGCATGTGGATGTGGTACTTGAGGATAGGGTTGAGTAGTGAACGTGGTGGTGCTGGCTTAATAGTAGGACTTGGTGATTTTAGAGGGCTTTTCTAACCTTAAGATTCAGATATTCATATTCTATGACTTTATTTTGTGAATACTGGGGGATAATTTAAAGGCTTAACTAAACCTGGTTCAGAGAGCAAGACTGATAGCAAAGTTGTTTAAAAAATCCCCAAAACCCAGAAACCTAAACTCTTACAGTAATGATTCATGCCACTACTTGCATATGTTAAAGATTATGTGGGAAATTACTAAAAATCATTAGAGAAAGCACTTTAACATATGGTGATTCTTTGAAGATATCTTAACCTTAGAGTTCATTTACTATCTTTTTGTGGGATTGTAAAAGTATTTTCTTCTTTTGCAAGTAAATAGGCAATTGGTTTATAGACAAAACATATTTCTGGAGAGCACAGAAAACACCAGCTGAAGTAATTGTTCATTCTGATGTGCTGCTATTAGGTGTATACAGATTCCCTTCAAAAAAGGGGGATTTGGGGGGATCTGCTTGTGGAGGAATGCTCATCTTCAAAATATGTGCTATTTGTGTCCTTTTTAATGGAAAGGTTATCGGTTTTGTGAATTCAGATTTCGTTGTAGCTATCTGGATGGATTGTTAGGGTGTCAGTTTGAAGTACTATGCCAATAACTGGTTCTCCAGCAGGTACACATCAGGTGAAACACTGGTTTTTGTGCAAATATGAGATTTTCTGTGGACTAGCACTTGCTTATAATAGTGGTAATTTTGTGTACGGTTTTAAAGTATATTTATTAATGCATATTTTAGACATACATTTATACAGGTAAGAGGATGGTAAATTACTTTCTCTAGAATAAAGAGAACTGTTGTTGTCTCACGAAGTTTTGGTGTTATTCATAAATGGCAAGCATCACCTGTGATCCTAAGCAGCACAGTCACAGCAGCAGGAAATCTTTTTACTTTTCAGAACAATGTTATTTATATTAACTTGGAGGACACAGTTTCATTTTCATCCAGGACAAAGATATGCAAAGGGTCTTGTCTGAGCAGGGAACTGGGGTTTTGTTGTCTAAGACTTTATATTGCCTCTTCAGCAAAAATAAAAGGAAAAAATTTCAGTTAATTTAAAAAAAAGTAGATATAAGAAAATGCTTTAAAGTTCTGTTATGGTCTTCAGGAGGTAGAGAGTTAGGTCCATTAAACATGCAGACAATTTCGACACCTACTACAATGCAATAAGGTATAAAACTACCATGTGAATTGATAGTTGTACAGTATATAGATGATTTGTTACTTGCCAGCAAGGCATATGAAGATTGAAAGATACTATTTGTCTATGCACTGCTTTGGCAGGAAAAGGCCACTGTGCATCTCTTTGTAAGCTTCGGCTGTGCTGAAAGGAAGTAAAATATTTAGGATTTATATTAACAAAAGAATAAAAATTAGTACACCCAGGAAAGGTCCAGGCTGTGGTTCCTCAATCAGTAACAAAAGAAACAGTTGTGAGGATTTCTTAGAGGTAGAAAGATACAGCAGACTCTGGATATACCTGGGGTAAAGCAGTTCAGTGAATAATTGGCAGAGGGTACTGTTAAGGAAACTTCCCTGTCGGAGCACCCAGGAGCCACTCTGGCAGTCACTTGCACCATCTGAGCTGGGACTGAGGCCCCTTGGCAGCTCCATGCTCCACACTCCCACAGTCAGACCGGGTTTCCTCAGCAGCTCAACCCTAGGTTTCCCATAGTCAGTCTGAGTCATATCAATCCTTAAAATAATTTAGTCACAGCACAGTAACAAAATGGCAGCTCGAGATGGTGCCTCCAAGGAGAGACCCCAAACAAGTCTAAGTCCTCTCACCAGTCTAAGTGAGGGAAAGTTTGGGTGTAGTCAGCTCCTGTGATGTCTCAGAGCATCCATTCACTTGGCTGTGCCTCAGGTCCCTGTGCCCTTTTGTTGTGCAAAGGGTTGGCAGTTGCCTCATGCCTCCAGCTCTTGCCACCAGAGCTCCATCTGCAGCTGGCACTGCAGCTGCCCCTGAGCTGCCAGCACTGAATGGATTCCTCAACACTACCAAGACAGAGGATGTGGAGCCTCTAGGGTCCAGAAACAGAAAATGCTTTCCATGCTATTAAAATGAGCTTTAGCTTTTGCTCTGGCATTGGGATTGCCAGATTACTCCAAGGCTTTTTAAACTATCTCTGCATGAGAAGACAGGCTTATGGAGCTAGTGAAGTCCTTACTCAAAATCTACATCCACATCACTGCCCTGAGTCTTACTACTCAACTCAACTGGATGCTGTAGCAGCAGGAATAATTCCTATGTTAAAAGCAATAGCAGCAACAGCAATTACCATGCAAAGGAGCAGACTTAGGTCTGAGTCACCCAACAACCACGTGTACACAAAGTGGACATGATCCTTAAACATGCTTCACAAGCATCATCCCCACAAAGAACATATAGTTGTGAATAAATTATTTTAAATACACATATTATTTTGAGGTATCTATTTTTTAATTCAGCAACTTTATTTCCTGTTCCCTTAAATAATGAGTTGCATCATGATGTGCTCAGGTAGTGTTTCACTCCAGCCACCTACAGGGAGATATGCATAATCATTTGGATCTAATCCCATTCTCTAGTGGATCTTCATACATGAATGGAAAATGACACACAGCCTACACAGGGATAAGAAATCTTGAGGCACTTGAAGCAGAACCTCTACAACCCTTGGTGAATGCCCACAGGGCTGAATTAATTTGCATTAGGAAGAGCAGCCTAGTGGGGATGTAATTAATAAGTGACTATACTAATTCTAAATATGCTTTTGGAGGATCTCATACAGAGAACCAGAGTTCTTTACCTTGGCAGAAAATAATGTATCTAATGGAACTGAAATACAAGTGGTGCTGGAAGCTATCAAGCTTACAAAAGAAATCACTTTCGTACACTATCCAGCTCATACCAAAGGTTCCTGTGAAACAAAGAAATAATAAAACTGGTCAAACTTGTAGTCAGGTAGATTTAAAATGGCCTGGAGTTTAGGAGTAGTACTATGGGATAGCGAGATATTGGAAATAACTCTCACCAACCTCTAGAGTGGTCATCAACAGGAATAGTGTTTGGCAGAGAATTATACCCCCGACTGGCCTCTTAGAAAATAAATGGTTGAAGACCACTTCACACAAAGTAATAAATGATAAATAAAATAAAATACAGCTACCTGACATACAACCTGGAAAGGAAGGATTGATTAATTATAAGGTATAAGGTATAAGGTATAATAAGGTATAATAATAATAAGGTATTTTTATATTATATAATTATTATAAAATTATAATTATATTTAATTTTATTATATATATAATTATAATTATAATTTTTATATTATATAATTAATAATAAGGTATTTTCAGGAAAATCCAAATTGGAACTTAGATAGGAGGGACCATATACTGCCATATACTATTTGCTGTAAGTTTTAGGTAAGGAAACTAGACACACCATTCTCACTTCAAATGAGTAGTGGACAGTCAACCAGTTGACTGTGATTTTATATTGGCAATAATTTAATCTATAATGTTGTACTCTACCCTGGTAATCTTGTTCGCTTTGTTATATTTGTTACTTGGTATAATGCTGTACATAAGGGCAGCAGTTACAGAATGGGTGCACAGACCATAAGGATATAAAAGCCCAGGGATTTCTTGGTTCAGGGTGAATCCCCAGAGGCATCAGCTTGCGCTGTTATTACATTATGAATAAAGTGCTGAAAGGGACCAGATGTCTGAGACTGCCATAAAAACCCCAAGGTCAAGGCTGAAAGGAAAACTTGTTTGCCATCATGACTGTGGGCATGTCCAGGGAGTCAAACAGCTCTCTTTGCTTCACTGGAACCACCTGCCCTTGAGAGGCTTCGGTCACAGCAGTTAAAGTCTTGGACATATGTGACTCCCACTGTGGCTCCTGAATGGTCAGGCAGGAAAGTTTCTTTAACATCGCTTAGGCATTGCTCATTAGCTTTTAAGAAGGTTTTCTTCAGTCACAAACTTTACATTTTCAGAGATCGGCTGACATTTCATGGAAGTCGAAATGGCATTTTACTGAGGTACAGCTACAGTATATATTACCCCAGTACTGGTCAACTGCAATAGAACAGCATCTCTTTACTTAAGAAGTATTTTTGTTCTAAACACTCATACCTCAGTGGTAACTCAAGCCACCATGATGAATAGAGCCACAATCACAGATGAGAGTTAAGCAAATGTATCTTACAAATAAGCAAATGTATCTAGGGGATCACTGCCTAGACTGCATAAAACTATAAAATATACAAACTTATGGAGGTTACAGAGGCTACTTACACTAGCTTGATCTGAAAAGACAACATCCCACCCATTAAATGCTGGTGGTTCCTTTCCAAAGGCTGATCTCTGAAACCTTTATCTTCTGAAGTAGCCACAATGAAAGAAGGTAGTCCTAAATAACAGGTTAGCTCTCACTGACTTCCTAATACCTGAAAGATCAGACTTGGAATGTCTAACTGGAACTGCTTAGCACGGAACTCGGAAAACATTAAAGGCAACTACCCAGTTATTATGGAAACATTGAAAACAGTAAGGCAGTAGAAACAATTTACCTGGGACTATCCATTTACCAAGGAAGATTTTTTAAAATTAGAATTTATTTTAAGATGTATTCTAACAACTTTATTTTCATCTTTCCTACTGTAACCTGCCAAGTGCAAATAACATTTTGGCACAAAGTACTTTGCTTGCCATCCCAGTCTGACTTATAAAAGTGAGAGCAAGCAGTACAAGGAACACATTGTCATTTCCATCAGCAGAGTGCTGTAGATCAACCCACAGAATAAACCAATACTCTCAAGTCTGTAAAACCAAAAAGATGCATGGATTTATCAGTCTCTAAATGCAGTGGGTAAAATAGAATATATGATCAACCTTGGAGAAAAAGTTGTAAGATATTAAGAGGGGGAACCTCTAGACAACTTAGAACATCATCTTTGTCACTGACTGTTTTTAAGAGCACAAAGATGCTCACAGTATATGTATAGTTTCTTCTTCCTTTGGACAGAGGATTCTGCCCCTCTACTATGCTCTTGTGAGACTCCATCTGAAATACTGTGTACAGTATGCCCCAATATAAAGAAAGACATGGAAATGTTCGACCAAGTCCAGAGGAGACCACAAAGTTGACAAGAGGACTGAGCACCTGCCTATGGAGACAGGACGAGAAAGTTGTGGCTGTTCAGCCTGGAGAAAAGAAGGTTGTATGGAGACCTCACAGCACTTTCCAGTGTCTGAAGGACATTACAGGGAAGTCAGAGAGGGACTCTGCATCTGGAACTGTAGTAACAGGACAAGGGCTTCAAACTGTAAGAGGGGAAATTTAGGTTAGATATATGGAGGAAACTTCTTACAATGAGGGTTTGGAGGCCCTGGCACAGGTTGCCCAGAGAAGCTGAAGCTGCCCCATTCCTGGACATGTTCCAAGTCCAGGCTGGATGGGACTAAGAGCAAGGCGGTCTAATGGAAGGTGTACCTGGCTGTGGCTTGGAACAAGATGAGCTTCAAGGTTCCTTCCAACCTAAACCATCCTAGAATTTATAAAATTCGGTTTTAAAAAAGTAAATTTTTAATATGTAATCATTTAATCGCACACGTTTAACTATATCTCTGCACTGCTACCATGCAAAACACTCATTCAAAATGTCTTTCCATAGAAAAATTATAAACTGAAGAGGGTATTTTCCTCATACAATGAACTGCCACATATTGAGCAATTCTGCACAGCTTGATGTGACTCACATTATACAGCATGGACCTCTTACAAATTGAGACTGAAGCTGAGACAGCACTGAATTTCTTCAATTCCACACAAACTGCAGACATTTCTTTGTGTGAGATCCTGAGGGTCCCACAGGACAGAAGGTGGAAAGAGACAACAGTAGGAGCAAATAATACAAATGAAAGAATAAGAGTAGGTAAGCAACCACTTTGATTTTAGTTCTTTAAAAGCAAAAGCATATGGAATATGGCTTGTACTACAATACCTTGCATGTACTAGGCATCAAGAAGAGGTCTGGATATCCAAGCCTTATGGCAAGGCATTGCATTCATCCAAGAGAACTTCATAACTTATTTGAAATCACAGCTTTAGAGAGCAGCTACTATCTATACAAGCTTTTCGTATCTTCACTTGAAATTGCTTGAAGGATCTGTTTCTTAGAAAATACTAAATATGCATCATTCCCATGGGGTTTTGATTCTTCCAAAAATCAGGTCAAGCAGCTTCAATGAAGGAAGCAAGAAACTATCATGTATAAATCATAAAAAAATTCATCCTTACCTACCTACTCTGAGAAAAGAGATAACTGGTATTGCTCTATGCCTATGCACCTTTCAAAAATTTGAGCATCATGTTAAATCAAGTGATTTTAAGAGTGTTATCTCAATTTAAGGGTGACCTTTTACATGGGGGTTTCTATGTCTAAGTACATGATTTATTTTTCATAGTATTTTCCACTGTCTCTCATACACTTTTTGCTCTACCAGTACACCAGCCCTGCTTTTCACCCATTTCACCCCCTTCTCCCATCAATTCTGCTATTACTCATGATGCTTTTCCACGTTCCCAGCAATCCTGTTACAGTTCCCGCCTGTCGCAGCAGTGTCCCATTTGCCACGTACACACCTCATCATCCAGCACCACATCGCCTAATACAGAGCAGGACTGATGGACCTTCACTGCTTGAGCCAGTGCTGAGCCTGCGCGGGCTCCCCACAGTGCAGAGGGCTACCTCAGCCCATGGCTCCGCCACCCCTCCAGCTGCCCCACACCTCTCACAGCCATACATCCCATTGCACCACCTCATACACAGCTACCATTCCACCCTGCCCACAGCCAGGCAGTCCCCATCCCTCTCTCGGCCAGGCACCCCCTCCCCACCGCGCCCCGGAGCAGCACCGCTCCCGCCCCCAGCACTCCCCCGAGGGGTGGTGGCGGCGGCAGCCGCAGCCGTCCCGGCGCAGGCGCAGCTGCCCGTTCGCCACAGCCCGGAGGGTCCCGCGGCCCCGCCCCGCCTGCGCCACAGCGAGCGTGGCCTCCGCAGGCACCACCG
>VZRF01000728.1:118186-129545 GCA_013396875.1 Vireo altiloquus | reverse complement strand
GGGTGGAGGAGACGGCGGCGGCGGCGGCCGGAGGGGAGGGCGGGCGGGAAGCGGCTCCACAGTGCTGTGAGCGGCCGGGAGGATTCAGCGCCGCGCTCCGCCGGGCCGGGGCCGCCTCCTTCCCACACTGCACCGCGTGCGCCCGCCGCGGGTCCGGCACGATGCTGCGCGTGCGCGCGAGGAGTGGGCACGGCGGGGGCGCGCATGCGCGGGGGGTCGGGGTCTGTTGGTGTGCTACATCGTGTGCGTGTTTACTCTGTGTGTGTTATACCGCGTCTGGTCATTACACCGTGCGTGTGTTACCCCGTGGGTGTGTCTTTGTTACGCTGTCTATGCATTACGCCGTGCGCGTGTGTTACACCGTGCGTACGTGCTATGCCGTGCGTGTGTTACACCGTGTGTGTGTTACGGCACGTGCTACGCCGCGCATGTAATGCCGTGTGCTCGTGTTTGACGCCGTATGTGTGTGCACGTGTTACGTCGTGCATGTGTTACACCGTAGCCACTCCAAAACCCAGTGTAGGAGGGAGATCATAACATTTTTTGACATCATAACAGACAAGCACTTTTCTAACCTCCCCAGCTCTTTCTTCTCCACTCCAACTTATGCATGTCAGCCTGGTCTTCCTGCTCTCTCCTGCCACATTATCCCTTTTTATTCATTCATGTATTTGGAGCCCTACATGGTTTTCTCATCTAACCCGCAGTCTCCAAGCATAGTACCTCCAATTCCCCCATAAACTCCACAACTGGTTTCCCTCTTTGCTTACAGCTCTTGGCCACCAGCCACAAATCTCCAGCCAGACAGCCTCATTGTTACAGTTCTGATCATTTATGGCTAAGTTTCCTTTAGTTTCCTCCCTGAGAAAACTCACAGAGGGGTGAGTGGAGCAGGATGGGGCTGGTGTGCCTTCCTCTGGGGCTGCTCCCCATCTCTATATGTGCTACACTGTGTCTGCTTTAAAACCAGGCATAAGGTGGATGTCAAGGTCATAACCTTGTTCTCTTGTCTTTTTTTTTTTTTGTTTGGCTCTAGGAGGATGTTGTTACTCTGCAGCCTGATGGATAATCACACACAGAATCACCAATCAATTAGATTGGAATAGACCTCTGCAATCACTGAGTCCAGCCTATGACCGCTCATAACCTTGTCAACTAGCCCAGAGCACCTCCAGGCTTTCCTTAAACATCTCCACGGACAGTGACTCTACCACCTCTCTGGACAGACCTTTCAAATATCTAAGCAACCTTTCTGTGAAAAAAATTCCTCCTGATGTCCAACCTAAACCTTCCCTGGCATATCTTAAGACCATGTCTTCTCATCCTGTCACTAGTTGCCTGGGAGAAGTGGCCAATCCCCACCTAGCTAAAACCTCCTTTGAGGTAGTTGAGGAGATAATGGTAAAAGCCACAAGCTTTTAAGCAATGAAATAATTAGATAGAGGTTGTACCTGGTCTGAAGCCATGATTAGGTATAAAGCTTAGGAAAAACCCAGGATACAGAAAACTGGATGGTAGGAAGTAGGTAAGGGCTCCCTCACCAAATATGTTAAAAAGTAGATAGAGCTGCTGTGAAATTATAAATGCTGATGGCAAGTGATGATTGTTTCAGGTGTAATACTGCTCTAGTTTTAAGAATTCAGCTGTGATACATCCTTTACATATCTTCACATAAAAGTCCTCCTGTCCTAGAGATGTGTTGGGCTTTAGGAAGGATAATCCAAAGATAGAAAAAAGTCAAAAGTAAAAGCTTTCAAAATAGTGCATAATGGAAAAATAACAAAAAAACCCTACTCACTTGATTCCTTTTGAGCTTCAGATATTTTGTTTCCTTTGTTAAGTATGAATAGGATTAAAGCTGTCTTTTACCTGAGGAAGTCTTGTCATCAAGTACTCTTGACCAATTATAATAACATCAGTTTATCTGGTAATTTTTTGCCTGAATTCTAACTTGGATATGCAGCTGAAGTAGTTTTGAGTAATCATTTAAGCTAATGCTCCAGATAACTGCAGCTGCACCCCATTGGTTTGACTTTACTGGGCAGACACCAACATTCATGGACAGGGAACTGTATAAATTAGTTAATTAGATAAGTAATCTTTTTATGAATTAACTCATTTTGGTTAGATTTAATCCAGGTAGCTGTCATCTGATCTGCGGTGCAGGTTGTATAGATGTTTACGCTGATACAAGGGAACACAAAAAAGAGCAGGATCATTTTCGATTGTAATAATAGTATAGGAGCATGATTGCATAATGTTAGAGTGAACTTCAAAACAATCTGTTTCAGTAGGAGAAAAATACTTCTCGCGTCACTAATAAGATAATCTTCTGCCCAATATTGAAAGACCTTTTCTCCTCCAAATTGCTTCACCAAACAAAAGTACTTGCATTCTAAAGTCTTTTTTGGGCCTCTGAGCAAGACAGACCAGAATGTTATCATGGCAGTATTAAAATGAAATTAGCCATTGCACATATTTCTGAGCTGCCACTTCTGACCAAAGTCAGTTGATACTGGTTGTATCATTTGAAGCATTATACAATTATGTTATGGCTGTTACCTTCCAGATGTGTGTATAGGAGCTTTCCTAATGAAATGAAGGCAAGGACTTGTTTATAAAGTGGACTTACTGAGGTCTGCTGGATGGTGATTTTTATGTGGAGACTAATTCTTAAATGCTTTCTATGTAATGGAAAGAAAATGGACTTAATAGTTTTCAAAACCGAGTAGTAAATACTAGAAGCACTTTATTTAAAAATAAAAATTCACTTACATTACTACTTAGTTGGAAATTTCAAAAATTATCTTCTGCTGTAGAGTGCAGAAATCCCTGATACCATTTTTCCTGCACAGTAGGCTCTGAAGTATATGTATATAATTTGTATGCTGGTGATTTTATTTTAAATAATCCTCTTGATTATTTAAGTCTTAGTCATGGTATGTTTCCAAGTATGTCTATTGAACAGGGATTATATACTGTATTAGTGTTGAACATATAATCTGTATTCTGAAAAAATACTCTTAAAGGAATTTTTTGTCTTCACGTATTTTTTTTCAGTTGATTTTTTTCCCTGTTGTGTCTTCAAAGGTTAGCTGTATCTTAAATACAGGATTTTCTTTCACATACTAGTAGGTATAAAATAACCTTTTCTGGGTGCTTCTGGAAATAGACTGTATGTCTTTTTTCCAAAGGTGAAAGTTAGTATGCCTTAATTTTCTGAGAGTACCGTTAAGGTGTGACAGTGTACTCCTGCAGGTTTCCTGCTATGAAAAATTTATTTGCAAGAGAATATTTAAAGTCTGAAATGCTTCCATCATTCTTTTTACTACTACATTTCTCTTGCAAGACTTAAAGCTGTGTTGTTGGGATAACTTGAGTATAAGACCTAAGTGGACATCAGGGTAATCCCAGTGAGCTAGCTTTGTAGATTTGTATCTGGAAGTATCTATTCACAGTAACTGTAACGGATACTTCTGTCGCGTTTGCCTGCTGCTCTGGAGAACTGGGAGGCAAAGGTAGGGAATAACAACATCTTGAATGTGGTGCGTGTCAGACCTCTGGGGACAGGTGAATGCAGGCTGAGTTAGCAATACTAGTGACCAAAATGCAACTTAAGTTACGGTAATGCAGCATCCCAGCTCCTCCCCTGAGGTTAGCTTATTGCAAATAAAAATTAACAATGTCTGTGATGATATTAAAAGGTTATCAAGCCCAACTCCCATTGCATTTTCCCTGTTTCACTGGGATCTTTTTTCTTTTTATGGTTCTGATTCAAAGAATGAAGTTTTTCATAGGTGTTCTATCAGATATTCGCTATGAGGAAACCCAGAGGGCCATTGTCTTTGTAGCACTAGACTTTGATATGAGGATCTGCCCATAAACCATGGTTTTGTGCACAGCTGTCTGTATTCTTATCTGCTCTACTTCTTACTCTTTTTACTGAGCTGTGTATTCTGGCCTATGGCTACTTCCCTGCTGCAGAGGGAAGCAGCCGCTCTTAGTCTGGGCTTCCACCTGAGCTGCTGCAGTTTCTGAAGTTCCAGCAAGTCCAAGGTCACAGCCTCCCCACCCTGTGCTGTGCTGCAGGTACACAGTTGTACCACCATGAAGGAGTTAGGAGTGAGAGTCTGAGTCATCTTCTCTTTTCCCTATTTGCTTGCCCCGGCTCAGGGTTGTCTTTATTGTCTGCACAAGCCTTGCTAATCCACAGTGTTAACATCAGCCTCTTAAAGCACACGAACTTTGCCCAAAGTGTCACTGAAAACTAGTGACAATAATGCTGGTTTCTGTTTTGCAAATGCAGAACCAGCTTGCTTTTCTTTCCCATTGCTGTTGTCACCCTACCGCAATATTGTAAGTCTAAACTTTCATTTGCAAGGTGTTCCAGGATCAATATAATTTCTAATACTTACATTAGAATTATATAATCTTTAATATTCACTTCCTTCTTCAGCGTTTATAGCACACCCAGCTTTGTCAAAATAATAAGTCAAAATCAGGAGCAAGTCACTTGTTGGTGAGTTGATTTGAACTTTAAAGCAATAGTCTGTTGATGGGTTAAAAGTGCAACTTGAAAAAGAAAATGCAAGCTCCCCTAAAATACAAAACAAGTTGGGTCCCAGTGTGACTTAATTTTGCTAATTGCTGATCTGGGATATGTTCTTTGAAAGGCAGAAGCTTGTTAGAGATACCCAGCATTTGTATAACACATATGTGGCCATAGATAAGGACTCAAGTGGCTCAGTGTAGCAATAACTTCAATACTTTGCCTTATTCCTTAGCTTCCTATTCTGAGAAGTGGATTTGCTTTCTTCCCAGCAAGTTTATATGTTCTTTGCTAGTACAGCAAGCTACAAAGAGGATGGAGGTTTGCATCTACCTCCCAAGATTGCAGAGGGGGGTACCAGCTTTAATTCCTTCTTTGATATGCCGCAGAATGACACAATTTTTTTCATTATCTGAGGTTATGCAGTTGAGGTTTTGCCTCAGTGTAGTAAAGTGTTTAAACAGATGCTCAACTTGGTACACAGTGGCATTTTGATGCATTTTTAATGCTTGCTGAATTTAGATACTTTCAACTCAGAAACTGTTGGATGTGTAAAACAAAAGAATTTGTTGCATAGAATGTGTATTACAATGGGGGAGGGGGAATATCTATTGACTGGCAACACAAAGCTAACTAGTGAAAGTAGTTGAAATATCTTTGTGAATTTAAATACAAATAGTTCTGGGTGACAATCTGTCTGACAAGGCTGTGTATAAAAAGCTTCTCTGCAAGCTGCCAGCACCTAGACATTGTTGAGGCTTCTGCTTTTCTCTTAGCCAGGAGGAAAAATGTGATGGGAAAGTGCTTGAGGAAGAAGAGAGTTTTTAGCAGTGGTCTGAGGGCAGAAGAAAGACATAAAAATAGAGATGCTTACATCAGGAAAATCTATCAGGTCACTGAATAATCTATTAGGAGAAAGGGAAACTCCATTGGTTAGGCCACTTGGAAACAAAAAAAGGCCAAGAAATGTTAGAATCTAAGCTATTTCTCTCTTAGGGAAGACATGGAAGATACTTTATCCTTAAATTCCCTTAAATTTGAAATTATCTTCAGTGTTGCATTCCTCTTGTATCAACAGCATAGTGGATTTCTTACTTCTTTCTCAATTTCTGGCAGACTGAAACAAATACACTTTTTCCCTTGATTTTCCAATTATGCTTTTAAAATTACCAGCATAAGTCTCTTGGAAGCTGGAAAGTCAACATCATAAAACAGCATTAACATCCTAAAAGCAGCAGCTGTAGTAGCTGTGCCTGGTTCCCATATAGTACCAATCTGAAGTGCCTCTCTTCTATGCATGAAAGGCTGTTCTGAAGCAAAAGGGTTATTGCAGAGCCTGTATCAATCAGGTTGTGATGCGAGGGGAGATGCAGTTAATGACCCAGTGAGAACTACAGCAAGACTGCTCCCAGTCATTTCTTATAACCTCCCAAAGAGCTGAGAAGAATAGCTTTGTCCTGGTGACTCAGGCTGCATCCAAATCACCGCCCTGGGAAAATCACAGCTCTTCCTTGGGTCATTGACAGGGACCAGTATATATATATATGCCTCAACATTTTTCCCAGTGGGGTAAAGAAAATTCCTATACTTTCCTGCAGCTTCCCTCCTCTGCCCCCACTCACACATACACATGCTCTTGCTGACAGGGGCAGGTTCCTAGATGCCTGTGAAAATGCCCGCCAAAAAGAGGCCCACGAGACCAAGTTAGGGGGAGGAGTTTGGGGGCACATGAAAAGCAGCTAGTGACAACACTGCAGTGTCTTTTTGCTTTGGGTGGCTTGGAGGGTCAGTTTGGCCCCTTCCCTTCTCAGCTTCGTTGTGGTCCTGCCTTCCTGTGTGGCCTGCTTTGCTTTTTGCTTCATTGCTCTTGTGAACTAGTTCATCACCATGAAAATCGCTGCTGCCGGCAGCCGCCGTCCTGACCTGCGATGGCTCCAGGAGCACGCCTGTAACAACAGCAGCAGCCTGTTCTCCACCGCCAGAAGGGACACACAGCCTGCTGCCATCTGAATATCGTGCCCAATCTGCCACGGGAGCTATGCAGCTCAAATGCTCCGTCTGCTGAGCTGACGCCGACAGAGCACTCAGAATTCCTCATGGTGGTGCTGTCCCTGTCTTCTGTTTCTTTCCCCCTCTGCCCCTTTTCCTATTCCCCTTTTATTTCAGTAAACAGTTTCCAGATATAATATTGCCGTGTTTTGTGCTTAATTTTTCATCAGAAAATCTACTGAAAGAATCCTTCCCAGCTCCTATAGTGGAACGGGACAGTCATCTTGCTGCTGAAGCTTCCAAGCTTACTTCCTTCTCTCCTCCGTTGTCTTTGAGGATAAAAATAAGTGTGGTGAGACACAGAATATTCTGTTAGCACCCAGAAAGTGTGGTTATTTAGACCAGTGTGTGTTATTGATGAGATTCATTTTACTTAAGCCCACGCAGAATCTGAAATTACTGGATTGTAGAGAACGTAACAGAAAGTTGTTGCAATTTATGGTCATTTCTTTCCCTTTCTGGAAGGAGGAACAGATTTTGTTTAAATGCATATAATTGAGCAAATTCGTAAAAAGAATTCTGAGCAGTATGCTTTTATAAAATTAATCATGGAATCCCAGAGTGGTTTTGCTTGGAAAGGACCTAAAAGGTCTTGCCATAGGCAAGGACACCTGACACTTTTGGACTACAAGCCCCGTCCAACCTGGCCTTGAACACTTCTAGGGATGGGACAGCCACAGCTTCTCTGGGCAACCTCTGCCAGGGCCTCAGCACCCTGTATATAATTCCTAGCTTTTGTGTAGCATTATCTGTTGTTAGTTTTTAAAATGCATTATAATAAGTGGGAAATGAAGGCACAAGAGACGTCACAACAACTTGCAGTGTTGCTCATCAGGTCACCAGATTTGATCATTTGAGTTCTTAGCTCCCCTTGGCTCACAAAACAAATTAATTTCACCTTGTGGGTTTTTTACACTGTGGAGCTTTGCTTCCTTTAGGAAAGATGATGAAATGCTGCTGTCAACAAGTTTGTCTCTTGTTTGGCTTTCTGGACACTCAGAAAGTGCTCTATTTGGGCCTCCTTATATGGTGACTCAGAGAGAGAGAATGATAACTGAGAAAATTATTAGTATCTCTGAGACACCTAAGGCTAGAAAAAAGCTGGCATTTTCACACTGCATTTTCTTCCTTTACCTACAATGACTTCATTTATTTTATATGAGTTTCCTGAGAGAATGTGGGACATTCAGCCATGTTTCTGTATTAATGAAGTATTAATTAAGTAAGCCTAAGCCCTATTGTCTTTCTTTTTTCTAATTTTTTTAGTCTATAGCTGGAACACTTGATATTTTGGTCTTCAGACATAAAAAAGTGCTGTCAAGTCTCAGTCTCCCGGATTAGGCTAGGAGATCTGAGCTGGCCATGTGCAGTCATTCTGAATCCAGACAACTCTAGTTCAGTTTTACAGAAAGACCTGTGCTGTTCTTGGATTGGTTAAGGCTGTACAGCAGCATAGTGATTTTTATTTGATGTGAGATTTGACTCAAGAAGACCCTCCTGACCAGACCCTGCTGGGCTTGGGAGTAGTTCTAATGCGTCTGCTAAGACAGCCTTGGCTATTGATCCAAGCTGATCAACTGCTGCAGAGCTCTTGCCTTTTTATGCTTTTCAGGATTCATTATTTATGTGCTTTGGGCATTTTTCAACTTTGTCCATGCTATCTCAGCACTCCTGTTTTTCTGTGTAATGGAGAATTAATTGTAGGCTAGTCTGAAGTAAATGGTAACATCATGGCTTTAACTACAAGGAAAATTTGGCTTTTGGACTTTCTGAACCTGTCATACATCTCCAAGTCTGGGTCTTCATCCTTAATAAAAATAAATATTCTTGGAAATCATCTCAGGACATCTGTAGAAATGCAGCAATCATAGCTTCAGACGCTTCATACATACATAAATGACTCATTTTTTCATTGCTTTTCTGTTCTGTGTGCCAAAGGAAATGAAGAAAATACCATTTTATTGAATACATACATATGAACATATGTGAGTGTCAGTGTGTCTGTCTACCTTACCCACAATAACTTTAGATTCTGTTGGCTACTTTCATCTGTGTTGGAAAAAAAATTAAAGGTCTAAAAACAAATACAAAATAGATCTAATTACATTTAATGAATTTAGCTACTAAGCAGGTCTGAAAAATGTATTTCTGTGCCCTTTGAGCTGCATTGTTAGCAGTGATTTCACTCAGAACAGAGCACTTTCATAGACACACAAACTCAAACATAAAATGCAGCTAAAATCCAAATCTGACTAGATAAGTTTTCTTTAAAAAGGCAGGTTTGGTAGTTTCTGCTCGTGGAATAATTTCTTCTACAAATACAGGGGCTGGCTGTTAAACATCTTGGGTGCAATGAAACTGATACTCTGCTAGAGCATCGTTGTTACAACTGATGAATAAACCTCAAAAAGGTTATATTCTGTTAAGTGGCGAGGCTGTCCTGGCCTGTTCATATTCACCGGAGTAGTTTGACTAAAAGACACATTTTGAGCTACCTGGCGTCGTGGAAGGTGATAGCAGGGGTTTGGAACTGTATGAGCTTTAAGGTCCTTTCCAGCCCAAACCATTCTGGGATTCTGTGATTTCCAGATATGGAATTTGTGATTTCCTTTCCCGTCGAGTCTCTGACCTGGAAAGGGAAACTTCAACTTCTGGCACAAACCTGCATCTTCCTGCATTTGCATTTGTGCAAATCTTAGGACATTTATTAAAATACTATGCAAAGATCATGCTACTTGCCTTCAGCTCGTTCTTGTTTAGGAAGGCATTAAAAGGAGAAAAATAATTTCTAGCTGTCTTGTACTGTTCAGCATAACTGTTTTCAACTACTTGACATTTATACTGCTGTGAAAAATAATAGGAAACTGCAAGTGAGAAAAAATTCATCAGTGATCTCAGGGAAGAAACATTTCTATCTATAGGGAGGTGGAAAAAACAGCCCTTGCAGATCTGGTGGAAATAGGTGTTGGGATCCAGTGCACACCATCCATCCTCCTCCACAAAGGTCCAGCTGTTTCTGGCATTCTGATAGCAAACTATAGCACACGATTTCCTGGGAGAGAGGAGAACGAGGAGGAGCCCTTTGTTACTCTTCGCCAAACTGCTTGGCCCCAGGTGCCCATGTCCAGAACACATCCAAGACAGGAAGCATGCTAAACAAGTGCCTGCAGCAAAAAGGAGCCCTGTGAAATAGAGAGCCAGGAGCAAGCCTCATCGTGAAGGAGTTTGAGTGTGATTTTCCAGCGATTTCCCTGCAGGTACTTTTATGGATCGGATTCTTTTATACTTTGTTGCTGTAACATGCAGCCACAACTTGGATGCGTTGCTTTACAGCTGCACTCCAGAGACATTTTATCTTCTATTTCTAATTTGATCTGAGGACTTTGAAACAGATAAAATTTACTGCCTTTCATGGACATTTCCCGGAAAACAAGTTATAATCACTGTAATATCCAAAACGGCGGCCAGGCCCGGGACTCTGGCACTCGCGGTGTTGGTGTCAGGAAAATTAATCCACAAACACCAGAGGTTTATGTCCAAAAAAGGAGACAGAGAAGTCCTGTTACTTTATTCGAATCAAGAGAGAGGTTATGGGCATTTCCTATGGGGTTTCTCAAATGTTTAGAGGACACAGCCTCCTTTTTATCCTAATTTCCCGGCCGCATTTCCCTCTCTTTCCCCATTGGCTGAGGTACTTGAGAGGTACAGACTTCCTCAATCGCTTAATGCAAACTTCCTTTCTAATGTGTCCCCCCCCCCCCTTCTTTTCCTTGTGTCTCTGTTCTTTTTCTCTAAATCCTGGGATTAGCACAGTCTTGAGTGAGTAACCGTTTGTGGCAATTTAGTGGAATTCCTATGGAATTTATGGCTCTTCCCATTGCTTCTTTCACCTTTCAGTATCTGGCTTTCTCTACCAGCAGGCCCACAGTTTGTTTGTAAAGACACCTTCTTCTTATTCCTTTCATTGGGGTGCAGGTGGTTGCTGTACTCGGGGGAGCAGAGACACCCCGGAGAGGCTGTGAGGGGGCTGTAGGTGCGGAATTTATTTAGGGAACCCTTATTGTTCCATACACACGGTTCACCACAGCACCGCGCGCCACCGGCGTCCGTTTTAAGTTAGAAAGCTGCACACGGCCAAATGGCGTCGGGCTGATGTTCTCGCCTGCCAGATTTCGTTCCAGAAGCGGTGGCCAGCTGCAAATTCCTAGAGTTCAGGGGTACGCATCTGCGTTCGAACCGCGAAGCCCGCCCCAGCCCGGGCACAGAACGCGCATCGTCTTTTGTCCCCTCCGCCTGCCCGTACCCACCCGCCGAGCCATGGCGGGACGGTGGGCGCCACTTCCCACGCGTCGAGAAACACCGAGAGAACTATCATTCCCAGCATGCTCCTTGTCCTCGCGCATACGCAATGCTCACTCGAGCACCATCTTGGAACCCGCTTCTTCCATCTCCTCACGGTCGAGCGGCGGCAGACTACAATTCCTAGCGTGCCTCGCGTCGCCCGCGCATGCGTAGCGTGCTTATCCTCCATCTTGGTCCGAGTAAACGCCGTCGCCGCCGCCACTAAACAAACCCGAGCGCGGCATCGGTGAGCGGGGGCTGGTGAGGCCGCTGCGGAGGCTTCGATGTGCTGGGCACGGCCGGGCAGGTGGGTCCCTCTCCTCGCCCTACCCGGGGCGGTCCGCCTCGGGGAGAGGGGCAGCTCCGCTTCCCCGGACGGTGGAGACCCGCCGCCCCCTCACGGGCCCAGGGCAGTGCCCC
>VZRF01000728.1:17153-117897 GCA_013396875.1 Vireo altiloquus | reverse complement strand
CCCCCCCCGCCCCGTGCCTTTCCCTTCACGGCCCAAGCCCCACTTGCCTAGCTCGCTTCCGGCTGCTCTATTTCCTTTATTATCCTCATCACGTCGGGGAGATGCGCCTTCTCTCCCCGCCACCCCCCGAATCTCGCTGCGTTGGGATCCTGCGTTGGGATTCCCGTGTTTGGATTATTTTTTGCCAGGAGGGGGCTGGTGTTGCTACGTGGAAAGCAGATTTTCACACGGGATGTTTTTTGCCATCCTGTCATATAAGATAGGCTGGAGCAAAATGCATTCCCCGGGGCGAAGGGGGATTGGAAGGTTCACTGGAAGAGTTCTTTTAATAGGTACTCTGTGCATAAAAAGAGAAAGGAGACTTGAACATTAATTCGGAGAGCGTTTCAGCGTGAAAAAAAAAGGGCTTGAGAAAGAGAGGAGAAACTCCGTAAACATGCTTGGGCAATGCATTTGAGCTAGAGAATACAGGAAGTCCATGCCCTTGTGAAACTGCCGACTTCCTGCATGCCACTGCAAAGGTTGGGGCCGGGATGGGAGCGAATATGTTGGTGGAGTTGTGAGCAGGCTGAGAGGAGTTTCATTAATCGGCTTGGGAAGTCAATACATTTTGGGCTTGAGCGTTTATATTCCTTTTCCAGCGAGGCTGAGCTCTGTGGGAGCACAGACACAAGGGAAGGATGCCTGTGGTGTGGCCAACTCTTCTGGACCTCAGTAGGGATGAGTGCAAGAGGATCCTTCGCAAACTGGGTACAGTAAGATACAATTTGTGGGTCTGTATTTTGCCCTTTTAAGATTTGCCTTCATGCTGCTTACATGAAATTTTTTAATATGTCTATAGACAACTTGCAAGTAATTTTCTGCATTTTCCATGTGTCATTGGTTTGACAGCCTTGGCTTAAAATTGTGTTTTGCAATTTTACTAGCAAAATGAGTAGAGAAGAATTGGCTTGGTTTGGTTGAATCTTTCTTGGATGTCCTAGCTGCAGTGTTGCAGGGCTGGTTTTTTTCTTTTATCAGTATTAACACAAGATTTTTCTGTGAATGGAGAGCCTTTGGGCTTGTGGGTTTTTTTGTTTTGTTGTGGTTTTTGATTGTTCTTCTTTCCCCAATTCAGTATTAGACACCTTTTTGTACCCCCAAAAAATATAGTGGAATCCTGGTTTAACAGGCACTGTGGGGCTTAATTCAATTCATTTCATCCATTAAGGTTACTATTGTGAAGACATAAAACATGATTTAAAAAAATGCTGTTTGTGATTTGCTGTTACGCAGGATGTCAGGGAAGTGGGAAAACAATGCCCTTGCTCAGCTACCATAACCACAGGAGCTTTTTTCATTGTTTCAAATGTAGCTCAGTATTTGAGGCCTCTGCTCAAGAGATAGACATTGGGAGATATCTGTCCTTGTAGATCTAAGTATATGAGGAGAGATGCTTCTGTGTTTTGGAAAGTAGTAAAAACATTAGTTCTTCCCTCACACATCTGTTTTTGGCTACTGCAGGAGAAAGAATCCTTTGTTAGACCTTTGATCCGATCTAACATAGCTGGTTTTGAATTCTTAGGGCTGAATTTATGTAATTAAGGGTTTGGGGTTTTGCCAGCTAAATGATGCATGATACTAGAAGGTAAAAAGAAAAAGCCTTAGATTTTTCAGATTTTCTTCTTAGGACCATAATCTAGGAGATGATGTCTAGAAGAAAGTTGGGGCTCCCTCTAATTTCCTGTGACTATCAAGTGACAGCTTTTCTTGTTCTCATTTTGCTTGAATGCTAAGAGACAGTGTGCTGGATTTCTTAACTGTGCCAAGGTTCTCATACATTGTGAAGTAATCCACTTTATTTTTTGAGAGTCGAGAATTTATTTTCCCTCCCTTTGCCCTTTTTATTTCTTGGGAATATGGGGTTTGCGTTCTGTTGAAACAGTGATGCAGATGTTTCACACGACATTGCAACAAGCTGTGCTATTAAGGTCACAGCCCTAAGTCTTAAGCAAGGCTCAAGAAGTACAAAAACTAGGAGAAAGTGCAGAACGCCAAAAGCTTTTGACCAGATCTGTGCTACTAAATTTCATTAATGTAGCTGTGCTGGCTGGAAGCATGGAAAAAAACTTCCACCCGAGCTGACAGTGGTGTGCTAGCAGAACCCTGCTGGTGCAGCTGAGCCAAACAGAACTGCAGCTACACCTCCTTCAATGACATAACCTAGGCTGACAGGAAGAAAAAAAAAATAGTAATTTTTTTGTTTTACTGGCGTGAGCTGTGTCCCCACAAGAGGGCCCTGCCAGCAGGGTAAGGCTGAGGCAGTGCCTCTGAGCTGAGAGGAGCCTCACCACAGGACTGGGAGCTGAAGAAGCACAGGCAGTGGGAGCAATAGCTGTGTGATACATCCAACAATAGCCATCTGCTTTTCCAGCTCACAGCCCAATATCTCATTTGTCTGATGGTACAGCAGTAGTGGCAATACTCCGTAAGGAGTGAAGCAGGGATGTAGGTGAGGTTGAAATGCATCTCAAGGTATGCAGGACCTGGTGTTAATCGTGGTTTATTAGTGAATGAGGTGATGATGGTAGCACCTAACACTAGCAATAATGATATTTACTTGCCAAACCCATTTTAGGTATTTCATGTGTTTTGTGTTGGAAAGAGAGCACACCACTTAGTGATTGCTGCATAGGCACAAGGGTGAGGAAGTTACAGCTGTTCTGTAATCCTTACTAGCATCCAAAAGACCAGAATGTGTATTTCTAAAGCTCCGGTGTAGAGGATCTTTATTTATAATGCAAAAGGAAGAAAAGTTTGCCCTTGATAAATAATTATATGGTTACATCTGAGAATTATTTTTAAATTGTTAACAGAAGAAAATAATTAGTATCATAAATATTGTAACATGGTTGTCTAAATAAATGTTGGTATTAGTAATAACCATTGCATTAATTAGTGAATGTTTTATAACTGAAGCTGAAAATGCTTCTGTAGGTCGCCCAGCATCCCTGTGCAGGCTGCATAGTTAACCAAAATGACTCTGCTTTTTGTTTTGTCTTCTTAATTGGGACAGGCGAGCAGGATTTCTTTTCGGCACAATTCCTTGATTTAATTTCTAAATTAGCTCTTTGGAATCCTAGACTGAAAGCTTTTCAGAATAACATCAGTCTTTTCTTTTGCAGCAAACTTCGGCAATGTTAGGTTTTGGCCTGCACCTTTAATTCTTGGTTTTGGTTAACGGGGATCTGTTGTGGGGTTGTTTGGGTTGGCTGCTGCAATAGAGGTGTCAAATGAAAGCCACCTATGTAAGGATAAAAAGAATTTTTGTTTCTGGTTTCCGTAAACCGTGTGAAGCTGAGAATAGCAAGTCATTCTTTGGCAAATTAGCAGGCTCCATTATTTGCATTAGGTGTATCTTCTCCCTGTTTAGTAGGACAAAATTCAAAAATATCAGTAGCCTTTTACGGTTCTGTTTTTTAAAACACTGATGGCATGACATCACAGTCACCCGGAATTATACATTTCTGGTAAATCAGAGTTGCATTTTTGTGATTTAGTCTTTGTGATGGCTCTATGTTTAAGAATAGCTGGATTGTTTCTTTTGGGTTGAGCAGGTTTAATTCAGTGTGTTGCATTTCTTTCAAATTCAAGCAGTTGTACCATATCAAGTATATAGGCATAAAAGATTATGATGATCTTATTTAACAAACTAGAGCTGATGCTCTCCATGTTAATTAAGGAAAGGCATTACAAAAAAACCAGTTGCTCTTATGACAGTGTATTTTTTTTCCAAACTAAGCTTTTCTGTAGGACTCTTAATAATGATATGTCTTAAGAGAATTCTGAACTACTCTCCAAACAGTTTTGCTAAACTTTTTGCCTGAACTGTCTAACTTCTCTAACTGAAGGTTAGAGAGATCTTCACACATTCATTTGGGTTTATAAACTAGATAATCCTCTCTGATGAGACAGTTGTTTCATAGAAATGCTTTATGCTGCAAAGTAATTGACGGGGGGGAGCCCCCGGTGGTGTAGTGGTTAAGCACACGGCACAGTAATTGCCGGGACCCGGGTTCGAATCCCGGTCAGATGCTCCCCGGGCAGGCAGTGCTCGTTAGCCCTGCAAGGGGGCAATCTGCCTACGTCCTGAGGAGGACCTCAGCTGCCACTGTCCAGAATCGCTTTGGCCCGGCAGATTGAACCTCGTGATTAAAGGGTGGGCTCAGATCTGCGCGTCCTGTGTCTCACCTAAAAAATCCAGTGCGCAGGCTGGAAAGTCTGAAAGGAAAACGAGACCTTCCCCGGATCTTCGTACGCGAAGGCTGGCCAGCAAAAAAAATTGACGGGGAGAGTTCTAAATCATCAGTCTCTTTTGAAAAAGCACTAAATAATTGAAAGACACGTTCCTCCTAATGGTTTTGAAAATTTATAGAATACTGTCAGTAATATGGAAAACAACATGATTTTTTTTTTCCCTTTGTTGTGAGCATTAAGTAGAAATATTATTTGCTCTAATTCTTCAGAACTGGAGGCCTATGCAGGTGTCATCAGTGCCTTACGTGCACAAGGAGACCTTACAAAAGAGAAGAAGGATCTTCTTGGAGAACTCTCTAAAGTGCTTAGGTAACCTTGATCTTTTTAAACTAAGAACCATGACCTGTTTTCTTTTAAAGTGTTGCAAGTTTTTTCTTTCACCGGATCACAGCATAAATCTGAATTTGGAAAAGTAGTTCTCCATGTTTCAGAGGTTTCATTCCTGTTCTGCTTGGAGTTTTTAATACAGAAAGCAAACATGCGTCTGTGGTAGAAGTTTTACTGGGTTTTTGGTTCTTTATGGGATACTGAGTGTTAGAAGGATTACAGCCAGATCATGCATGTACACTGACTTGTGGTTTTGTCAAGGTAGAACTTCAAGGTCTTTGAGCCCAAGGTAGCTGAAGAAAGAATGCTGCATTTCTTGTGTGAATTTTTCTGCCATATCCTTTAAATGTATTGCTCTCATTAGGAGGTTAGATTCTAGCTGTTTTTCAAGGACACCTTATGAACAATAATGTTCTTTCCATTCTTCTGTAATATTTTTGAGCAATAATACAATTGATTCTCACTGTGATAGCAAGAGTTAAGCAACAATCTCTTAAATGTAAAGTCTTGTTCCCTTTCTTCTCTTGGATAGATTATCATAAGTTTAATTTTAGCTGGAATTTTTAGATGAATGTTTATGTCTTCCTCTGATTAAAATATATTGCTTTATTGTTTTTTTAATAGTATTTCAACAGAGCGACATCGTGCTGAAGTTCGGAGAGCAGTAAATGATGAACGACTAACAACGATTGCACACAAGTAAGTTCCAGGTCATTTTGTCCCTGATCTCCAAAAGTACCCTTTGGGAAATCCATTATGCCTTAACTGAATGGTAGAATTTTGAAGATTGGTGGTGGTTTAAAGAACCAGTAGTTAAAACGCTGTATGGATGAAGGAATTACTGTATCAGATCTACAGGGACCTAGAAACAGTTGTTTAGTACCTTTACATTTTGGACCCAAGGCCATCCCATTCACTGTGCAAGTACAATGTAAGAAACATTTTTTTGACATGGAGACCTTTCTGTAAGATAGACCAGAATAAACAGAGAATGGAGAAAATAGAGAGGCTCCTAAGTAAGATGAACATGTTTGCTTTTTTTTGTTCTTTGTTTGTTTTGCTTTTAGTTTTATTTTAATCAGTTTGGAAAGGCTATATTAAGTGGAAGGAGGAAACTACGCAGGAAAGACAAAGAGAGGGAAAGAGGTGGCAGATTAGTGGAAAACAGTGTATCAGCACAGAAAGGGAAAAATGGTCAGAATAGAAAAAGCTACAGCAAGCTGATGACATCAATGTCTACCACTCTGCAATGCTGCTGCTGTGCTTGCGACAGCTGGGCTGGTTCCTCTTTCCATTTGCTTTCACAAACTCCACATGATTTTGAGAGGTGGAGGAGCAATAGATCAAGTGGTTATGTATCTTTGATAATTACTTAATAGCCTTAGTATTAAGTACTGTCTTTAAACAGAGCTGAATTGTGTCTGTATTTTTAAAATTTTTCTGTGTTGCAACTGTTGATTTTTTTAAGTTTGACTGTTGTATCTTAGGTGTTCTAAGGAGGAAGAAAAGGAAGTCATATAATAGCAGGACTCTTGGAGTTAGCAATTGCTTGATCCTAGTCAAAATCAGCATACTGGCTTAGTGCTGTAGAAGGACTTTTAAGTTTTAATGTTCAAGTTTAAAGATTTAGAAGTATGCTGTTCACCAAACAAAACCCACCAACTTCTTACATGCCTTTAAAGAATTAGCGGGGGGGAATAATTAATGCATTTAGTTGTCAAATCAGGATTCTTTTCCTGAATCAAGTTTTCCTTTTGAGTAGTACTTCTGGTCTTAGCATTTTGCAGAACGTGAATAGTTTGTCCTGAGGTGTTACATTTCAATGAAATATTATAATCCAGACAAGGTGCAATTTTGAAGTGCTGCTTTTTGTTTCTTTTCCTTATTTTCCTGTGGTGATTCCTTATGAGTGATGATTGATAATATAGTATTTCACTTACTTAATTCTCCTAGCTCATTAGGAAAGCCTACTTTGCTAGCTTTTGTACCCTTTATTTTTTGTTTTTAAAATGTATTTTTACCTCATCTTATGTAGCTCTCTTTATATGATATGCTTATGTATGAGGAATGCTGAAACATTTCAAGATTTACCAACAGAGCAGATACTCTGCACTTTACGAACTACTTTGTAGTAGCTCTTGCTGCAACTTCCTCGAAATATTTCATGTGAGAAGTTATTTTTTAGAATATATTAATACATTAAATAAGTGGATTTGCTTAAGAACATTACAGTATTGAAAAATAATTTACCATTTTGGTTTTGCTGATTTGATAAATGACTCATGTAAAACAGTCAAAAATACTTCTCCATCTAGATAAGAAAAGTGTTTTTAGAAAATGTTCTAGTGTGGGTATAAGTTCTAAGGTTAAGAGCAAATTAGAGCAGAAGACTGCTTTCTGTTTAGGAAGATGCTCAGGGTGTATTTAAATAATTTTGTGTTCTGTGACCTTGTTTGGGACTACTTTAATAAACATCAGAAACTCTTTTGTTCAGGTAAAACAAAATTTGCCTTAGAAGCTGAGAGTTTTTCCCTGTAATATAATCCATTTCAATAGTCTTTTATGAAATCTCTTTCGTTTCTTGGTATTTTTGTATTACAGAAGTAGAGAGTATACCAGCTCTTCCTGAACAGTAGCTAACCTAATGTGAGGGGTTTGAGTATGGTATTCACACACTTCTGGCCCTTGAACGGCTCTGTAAAACAAAACAACAAAAGAAGAATCAACTCTTCAGTTTAAAATGGGAGATTGTCTATATCAGATGACAAAAACGCAAGGGCTTTCATGAAATGGAGAAAGCTGAGTACTAGTGCTCTAGTATGTCTTAAACTGTCTTTTAGACTTGCAGTATTGGAAAAAAAAATGTACTTAAATAAGATACTGAGTATTTGGAAACTCGTCAAAATACTTACAGAACGTGCATTTCTGTTTAGTATGTCTGGACCGAACAGCTCTTCCGAGTGGTCTATAGAAGGCCGCCGACTGGTGCCACTGATGCCACGACTTGTTCCACAAACAGCTTTTACTGTTACCGCGAACGCCGTTGCCAATGCCGCGGTTCAGCACAATGCATCTCTTCCAGTTCCTGCAGAAACTGGAAACAAAGAAGGTGAGAGAAAGATGGGATTCTACTGCAATGTATGGGAATGTAAAAACAATGTCATAGTAGAAATTGGTGTCTTAGGTTTTAAGTGTTTAATATTAAAGTTATTTTTTTGAGGCCAGGTTGGACAGGGCTTGGAGGAACCTGGTCTAGTGGAAGATGTCCCTGCTGATGGCAGGGGGTTGGAACTGGGTGAACTTTAAAGTTCCTTCCAACCCAAACCATTCTATGAAGCTATGAAAAAAACCAAATCTTTCTTATCAAGCATTATTCACGGAAATATAGAACACTCCTTTTTTTTTTAAAGATTGCTTTGTGGTATTTGCAACATTAATATGACTGCTTTGTGTTATTGACACTCTAGCAACTGAAATATAAAAATAACCCAGTTTGTCAGGAAATGACCTTCACAGACCTTTTCAGCTCTGTAAACTTTAAAAACTTGGACTAATGGGTTAAGATATTGTAAAGTTCTGTAAGTGATGAAAGATGTTTCAGAATGTTTTATTTTAAGAGTGAAAGTAGGTTTTAGTGAAAGTCAAGAAAATATTGCTTTGGATTTTTTCCTTCAGATTAAATGTACTATGGTAACAAGTAAAAAGGTTACTTTCTGCTTTCCCTACGCTTTTAAACAGTGGTAGTACACATTACAACTAGCTTGGCTGAGCAGGCTTTTGAATTAGGCTTCATACAACTGGAGCATGTGTAACACTTCTTGAAACAACCTGTTTTATCCTGGTTTTGTGAGAAATACTGTATCAGTGATCTGTAACTTAAAAGCAATGGTTTAAAAAAGCTGATTAGCACAATCAGTTCTTCACTACTGAAGGAATATTTTGATTTTTTCAACTGATGTACTGTTGAGAAGAGGCAATAGCATTTTTCTGTCAGTTACTAGTCATTTACAGAAAATCAAAAAGATCGACATATTGAATTGATGCTAAAATTTAAAATAACAAATTATAAAGTAAAACAAAGATCAATATAAAAAAATCTCACATAGGCAGCACAGGTTTTTGGGGATGGGAGGAGGAGAAGTTAGATTTCTGTATTGTCTTTGAAGACCATTAATTCCATGCCCACGTTTAGCTCAAACTGGGGAGTATTCCACAGTAGGATTGCAGAGGCAAATACACAGATAATGACCCAATAAGTCTTTGGCTTCCATTTCAGTTGTAAAAATAGTGATAGAATAATGGGATTCTGCACTTCAGTTATATGGAAGGTGTCTTTTCTCCTCTTCAGTGGTGGTTTGCTATTCCTACACAAGTACCACTTCAACCCCAACATCCACCCCTGTTCCAAGTGGCAGTGTAGCAACAGTGAAGTCCCCCAGACCTGCCAGTCCAGCCTCCAATGTAGTCGTCTTGCCAAGTGGAAGTACTGTTTACGTCAAAAGTAAGTGATACTAGCAACTGATTAACAAAAGGGAAAGAAAGGGACAGCGTGGCTGAAGCATAAGACTTAGTTAAACAGTCCAACCTTGGACAAGTCATTTAAGGCTTTTGTGCCTTTGTTTAGTCTAGAGAATGAATTTATTGCTTCCCTTTTTCAGAGAAATAGTGTTCAGGATAAATCCACTCACTGCAAAATACTGCAAGGAGCGGTAAAGCTGCAAGGACAATAAGTGAAAAATATTTTGAAATTTCTGTATATCGTTGAATTTCTGATCCGTCTTGTTGAGAACTAATTCATAGTAGTCACTTACTTGAGTTAGGAAAGGTTCCTCTTCTCAACTTTCACAGCTGACATAGAATTTTTTTTTTTTTGATGCGGTTTGGCAAGGGTTTGTGCTTATGTACTGTGTCTGGCCATCTTGTGATTTACCTGGAAGTCAGTCTTGATGAGGCTTGTGTTCCTTGGCAGCTGCAAAAACTTCATATGAATTCCTACCAGATACCCATCTTCATGTATTTAAATCTAGAAACAGTCTTCTTTCTTGAGAGTGTATATGTGTCCCTATCTTTGTTTGGTTAATAAGTCAGCTAGTTCTAAAAGCATATTATGTTCTCATATATATGCCCTTGTCATGGGTAGTTTTATTTTACTGTTAAAATGTTTCCTTCAGTTCTTATTTGATTCTATCAAAATAACAAATGATGATTAATAGTGAAGTAGATAAATGCTATTTTTATGCTTGCTCTGTATACCTTTAATACTTTAAAAATTATTTTAGTCTTGATGCTATATATATACATCTGTATAAGCTTCTAGCCAGTCAGAAATGCCACACAGCGCATAAATATAATGTTACTTGCAAACAACCATTGTTAATGGCTCTGTCAACCCATGAAACCCATTACATTAAGGTTTTTCATTTTTCTGATCTATGCGCTAATCACTTGGCTTAAGTTTCAAGATTCAGGGGAAAATGTTCTTAACATCTTAAAATTTTAATGTAAACTTCAGTGAATTATTACATGGTAATGAGTATCAAATGAAGCTAGACACATTTTACAGGGATGATAATTTTTATTGTCTGTCCCTAGATTTCATTTTTTCCCTACTTCGTGTGCTTCATTTTGTTGTTATTGTTTTTATTTACTTTTTTTAAAGAAATTATGTGTCTTTCAGAGTATGTTACATCAGTCGTTAATTTTAACAAACCTGCTTAAGAGGAAGTTTGGGAGATCTGAGTTAGTCAGGACTTTGCCACTGGTCTGTGGTGTAACCTCTTCCAAGTCACAGTCTGATTGAGCCTTTCCATGACTCTGCTTCCTTACTTACCAAGTGTATTTTACAGTCAAGCTGTATTACCTTTTAATTAAATGTCTGTGGAAAACTTTGTACAGCAATTTCTAACATGAAATGTTAGGAATAACATTCTTGCAAAACCCCAGCAGTGAAAACAGGAAGTGAAATGGATTGCACTTAATGTAATGCTCTGCTAGTCTAATGTTACTTTCTTATGTCTTGATTGATTAGTTGGTGGGTTTTTTTGTGGATGAGGACCACAAAGTTTTCTCTATTTCTTGATGCCTCACCAAAATAACAACTGTGTTCTAACATCCTAGCTGCATGTGGATTTTGGATTTAAATGGATTCTGGGATTTTTTTAATTCCTGCACGTGTTCAATGTGATAAGTGCACTCACAGTTACAAGTTTCCATAGTGCACTAACAGTAGTACTTAAAAGCCTGTCCATAATAAACCATAAAGTTATCTAATCAAACCTCTGCTTTATAGAGGGGCATCACCACGAGGCTTATTAAGGACCATAGAGTAAATTATTGATTAGAGCTTTGAAATCTAGTCTTGTAGATTCACACCTCACTTGTCTTGCTACAGCCAACTAAACTACATTTTTGAAGTTCGCTTCTCTTCCCTAGTTCAGTTTCCTGTCTCTGTGGATACAGCTGTCAGCCTTTGGAAGCGTACCTGCAAATGAGCTGTTACTGCTGCTGAGAGAGGATACCATTTTTCAGAAATTGCCTATTGTGGTACTGGGCAGTTTCTTGTCCATGTTAGTTCTTGCATCTTCACTTTTTGAATGCCAGAATATTTAGTAATTTTAATTAGAGATTGGCTGTAATTAGATCTTGGCCCTAATTAGAGATTGACTACCAACCAAGTTTGCTTTGATTACTGGCAAGCCTGCTTTTTGCTGTGATGGTGTTCCTTAAGTCCTAGGCACATGGAAGAAGATTTTCAATCATCTTTTCCATAGGCAGGATTGTATCTCTTCAGCTTCTCTCTGATTGTTTTTCTTTTTAAATGGTTTGACACAGGTTAACATGGTAAGCATAAATAACAGGATTGCAGATTTGTCAAGGTTGGTAGAGACCTTCAAGATGATCTAAGTCAACCATCAACCCAGCACCATCATAATCACCCCTAAACTACATCCCCAAGTGTCTCATTCAGATACTTCTTGAACACTTCCAGACTGTCATTTCCCTGGGCAGTTTATTCCAATGCCTGCCTTCCAGTGAATTTTTTTTTCTAATATCTAATCTGGACCTCCCCTGACACAATTTGAGGCTATTACCTCTTGTCCTGTCACTTGTTACCTGGGAAAATAGCCCAACCCCTACCCAGCTACACCCTCCTGTCAGGGAGTTGTTGAGAGCAAGAATGTCCCCCCATAATCTCCTTTTCTCCAGTCTGAGCTCCTCCAGCTCCCTCAGCTGCTCTTGGTGCTCCAGACCCTTCCTCAGCTCTGTTCCCTTCTCTGGATGCACTCCAGCACCTCAATCTCTCTCTTGTCAGGAGGCACCCAAAAGTGACTCCAGGACTAGAGGTACTTCACTGGTGCCCAGCACAGGGAATGGTGACTGCCCTGGTCCTGCTGCCCCACCAGTGCTGGTACAGGCCAGATGCCATTGTCCTTGTCCACATGGGCACACCTGGCTCATAGCCAACTGGCTATTGACCGTCATCCCCAGGCCCCTTCCTGCTGGGCAGCCCTTAAGCCCCTCTGCCCCCAGCTTGTAGCTCTGCATGGGGTCATTGTGACCCAAGGGCAGGACCCGGAACTTGGCCTTGTTGCACCTCAGCCCATTGATCCATCTTGTCCAGATCCTTCTGTAGAGCCTGCCTGCCTTCAGTGCTACCCAGAAGCTGTAAGAGGCTTGCAAGGTCATTAAACTGCGTCTTTCTGTAATCTAGACCAGTTTATGAACCTGTTGCCTACTTTGGCAAGTTTCATTTGGATTTAAGATCCATTAATCATGCTGTTATCCTTTGCTGAGCTGAATATTGCAGCAGATTTTTTTTTCTATGTGTGCAGTATATAATTGTGAGGAAGAAAAAACTCTTCTTAGCCTGGACTTCTTATATTTTTCATAATAGTGTGTTAGGTGCCATTTTGTGTCTGTTGCACAAAATACACTGAAGAAGGCAAAAGCTGATAAAGTGAGGATTGACCTTCACAGTTAAATTATATAATAATAATAATAAAAAACTTATATCCCAACATGCTGTATTGAGATGAAAGGCAGAAGGGTGCTGTAAGGATAAACATGATGTGAAAGTAGGTGCAAAGGCTGAAGTCTAAGAAAATGGTAGGGGGATAAACTTTGACAGTCCAGTTGCTGTAAACAGAACCACCACCAAAAAAACCCAAAGTAGTGTAAAGTTTTAAACTAAAATGTGTTAGTAGCATTATTGCAGTCCCCTTGTGTGTGTAGTCTCACTAGTCAAACTTCTGGAGACAGAATAAAAACCTTGTACTGGCCATTACATTAATTCTCTCAAACTGAATGAAGTAACCCAGTAACTGGAGTACCTTGAAGTTTTGGGTGATTTGTGTCTCTGATTCATGGCACTGTGAGTGTGGCCCGTATCAAGGACTAAGGTCATCTGAGGTGTGATACAGGTTGGTTGTGACCATAAGATCATCATTTATTTCTTTTTATCTTATTTGAAAAGAGGGTGTAAGACTCAAAAAGGGTGTAGTGTTTCAGGAAGCACTGAGATCTGCAGACAGGGAAAACAGTTTAGAAAACGTATTTCTTTTCCAGGTGTCAGCTGTTCAGATGATGATGAAAAGCCCCGCAAAAGACGACGAACGAATTCTTCTAGTTCTTCCCCTGTTCTCCTGAAAGATGTCCCGAAGGCAGTGACTCCTGTCACTAAAACTATCACAGTGCCTGTAAGTGGCAGTCCCAAAATGAGTAATATAATGCAGAGCATTGCCAACTCCTTACCACCACACATGTCGCCTGTGAAAATAACCTTCACTAAGCCCTCAACACAGACAACAAACACCACAACACAGAAGGTATGTGGGGGAAGCTGCCAAATGTTACTGTATTCTGGTTTTATCAGTGAATAAGATGTGATGTTTGACTCTTCCTTTCTATGATCTGACTAGCTGTTTTTTAAGGATTGCGCTTGGGATAAGGTAATCCCTCTTTAAAATGAACAAAGGGAAAACCAAACTCTTGTATGAATTTAGTTCACCTGTGTGTGAAAGGACCTGGATTGACAGCCGTGGAGACTGAAGCCCTCTTTTTATCCACAGAACAGGTACAGCACAGGCAGCGGGAGTGCAAGCTTCCCCCAGACTGCCCCACCAATGTGCCTCAACCCTGACCTGAAGGGACCACTTCTAGGGATGAGAGGGGATTCAGTCTCCATGCTCATTCAATTCTTGGCCTGTCTGGTGAGACTGCCAACAAGGTTACCAGTTAGTACCATTTGTGGTGTTGGGTTTTGTGATATGGACACTAGTCCACTGAGAACTGGATCACATAGGCCACTGAACAGCCTTCAGATGGTAACAACTATTGGTCAAAGGTAATCTTTCTTATTTCTATTTTCCTTATTTATAATTATTCTTTGCAGTAGTAGAATTACAGGAGAGATGGCATGGGCTTTCCTTTGCCAAGCCTTTTATCCAGAGACTAGTTTTTGGGGGTCTATAATGCTTAATCTTGCAGCTGGTCAAAGTCCGCGGGGCTTTATTTTCTTTTCAGTACTAGTGTGCCATTTCTCATTCTACATTAACAGTGTTACAGTGATCAAAATCAGTTGCATTATTTCAGCTGAGTGTGCCTAGCTTTCACCACAATGCAGTGTGCAGAAAAAGTTTTCCTTGTTTAAATTTTGGATTGGACTTAGATTTTTAAGTGCCTAATCTATGGCATGACTATATGTAGTGTAGTAAAGGTAGTATCTCTGTGGAATTAATTTCGTCTTGATACCAATAGACGTATGGTAGGCTGGCCACTAACAAGCATTTTTTTCCGACTGTGAGAGTTTGACTATTGAGCTCAAACCTTTGCATGGTATTTTTTCTACTAGTCTTCTTAATTGCTTTATGACTCTTTTCGGATTAGCAGAGTTCCTCTGCCCAGATTTTTGGAAATTTTGAAACCAAGTAAGATTGCCTGAAGTAATGTGCAATAAAGATCTTGTTTTCTGACCTCTTTCCGCTCCAAGGAAGACGGTTTCATTTGATTCACTGTTTTTTAACAGTGTCCTTAATCAAATTTCATCTCTAAACACATGAGTGTATAAGAGAAATCCATGAGTGAGCATAAACCATCAAATTAAATGTTCTGCATTCAGTGCAGCAAATCCACAGCTACTACAGGGCTTAACCTATCCATCGTATTGCACATTAGGGTTATAATTTGTGCTGGAAGAATTTTTTGCTTTAAACATCTGTAGGGTTGTATTAAGTATGGTGTTATATATCATAGAAATTAAAGATAGTGTACTAAGTCTCCAAAAGAGTGGACTGTTGATAGGACCTTTCCTGCAGTTGTGCCTCTGCGCTTGTTCTGACATGGAAATTTTAGAGTTTTCTTTGCATTCTATTATTTGACTGTCTTACTAACCTGCAATGACAGGAAAACCAGTGCTTGTTTTGTTAGGCAGCCAGAATAGCATTTGTATCTGAACTTGTCACACTGCCGTCTTTTGTTGGATTTAGATATGCCAAAATACATAACTGGATGGTTTTGGTGGGAGAAATCCCCTTTAGTAGTTTTAAATTAAAATGTCGGTCTTGTTCGTTCATATCCAATAGCACATTTCCGATTTGAGTCTAAGTTTGTTAGATGTGAATGAAATTCTTTGTTTCTGCATGCCAGCTCTTTGAATTGTTTTGACATTTTAGTAGGCTGGAGGAAGATTTGTCATAACAACTAATAATGTCACAGCTCCAGTTTCTGGATTCTCTTGTAATAAAGTCACTTGTCTAGGACACAGAAGGTATCTAGCTAGTGAAGTTTCTGGCAGTTATAATACCTTTATTTTTTCAGGGACTAAGTTTTGACATCTCTGAAAATAGACCTGACAGGACTAATTTCAGTACATGTTGGGAATTAGATTTTACTGTAACAATTAAAGCCAACAGCAACAAAATCACCATATTTATTTGTGTGTGTGTATGTTTAAAGTCAGGCAGTTTCTCTGCTATAAAATGTGGGATGCAGTTCTGGTACCCATGATGAGATTATTTGGAGCATTTCAACATACGTGAGAAAATAGTACTTCAGAAATATAGTGGTTGTGATTTGAACTTTAATACTTAAATTTTTACTTGAATTTTATGTTTGCTGGAAGATTACTGGACTTTGCTCTGCTCTGTTAATTTTGAAAGATCAGATAGAATAGACAGACCCAAACCTGCTTAGTCACAGTATAGCAGTTACTATTTAACTGTAAGGCTTTATTCCTTCCTTGATTAAATAAAGTATTTTTAACTGATAATCTTGGATTTAAGGAAATGCAAGGGTCTACAGGAGTTGCAGTTATGCCCAGATTCATTCGACGTATCTGTACTTAGTTGTGATGCTGAACTTTCCCTGTTGGAATATAGTTTATGTTCACATTAACCTGTAATATACCTATTTTAACTGCAAGTTATCCTTTGGCTGTGTTCCTAAATTAGTTTCCCTGGTGGAATGGAGCTGACCCTAAACTTCAGTCAGTTGGGAAGTATTCCTGGCGTTAACTGACAGTTTAAGAAACAGGATAAAACTCCAGGGGCATATCATAGAATCTTTTCACTTTAATCCTCGCACTAGAACAAGCTGTGTCATGTTCAGCTCATCTGTATGTTTATAGCCTAAGAGCAATTTGAGAAAGGTGTTTTGATTAAATCAAGATTAGGCAGAACGCAAAAATAAGACTGATACAGAGAAAATGTTCTCACTGGAGGATGCAATCAAGTAGAAAAGCAGCAGAATGTGGAAACCTTGTCCTTCAGACACTGATCAGTTGTCGTCAACCTGCTGTAGCTTGTGGGGGTAGTAAGGTTTTGATTTTCCTTAGATCAAGATATTAAAGGTTTATCTAAGCAGCAGAGACCATCAAACTAAGAACTGAGGCAAAAGGAGAGGCAGAACCAGCCATGGTGGTGAAATTTGCTGCTTTTATTCCATTCATGTGGCTATTTCCCCTTTTTTATTTTTTTTTCATTTTTCTTTAAGCAAATTATAAACTCGTAATCTCCTGCTGCTTGATCTGTCGCTTAAGTATATTTTTGGTGCCATTATCATATTCTTTCTTTGTCAGGCAAGGTTTCAGTACTGCTTGGCTAGCAGTGTAAGACTTTGTGTGTGAGCTGACACAGGTTTTCTTTGCCCATTTTGTACCTTATTTTTCTATCAGCTTTTGTTAAATTGAATCATTAATAAGTTTAAATTTTCAAGGTTTTAATAAACAGATTTTTTTCTTGGGACAATAGCATTATTAAAATAATTTCTCAATATTCTTGCTTGATAAACTTAAAATGTTGTACTTTTGTGCTTCTTTTTCTATTTTAATTGTGTAAGTACAAGAAGTAACATGTAAGTTAAGTAAAAGGAATTTCTTTATGTAAACAGTCCCCATTTTCAATACTTAATAAATGCTTAGTTTTCTAGGTCAGTTGCGTAATGACACACTTCTTCCAATGCTGTCATGAATTCTGTGCTTTTCTATGTCAGATCCGATTCATGGAGTTGTAATTGTAACTCACACTGGGGTGATGTTTATTCTCTTCAGACTGGTTTTCAGAAAAATCAGAAAGAATTTCTTGTTACTAAGAGCACTAAATAAAGCAGAAATTGCTTCAAACCTAAACCATTTTGCTTTCACTGATGAAATATTGTTTACAGCCTTGTAGATCAAAAACATTTCCCATTACTGACTCAGCAAGTGCTTGTTAATTGTTAAAGAAGAATAATCATCTATTTTCTCTCATTGCTGTTTCTTGATATTTTTGCAAGGTTTGGGAGAATGGCACTTAAAACTTGCTGGAAATCCATTCAGTTTCTCTTAAAATGGGTTTCAAGCTTCCTGGCTGAGTTTAATGTAATCAAGTTCATTCCTGTCTATTTGCCATCAGACATGAGATAATTCTACTTTAATTGGATAGTGATTGTTTTCCTTAAAAATCCACCTAATTTTAAGGAAACATTAATCACCACTTCCTCAAAATAATTGAAAATTTTTCTTGCTAGCAAATGTAATTGAGTCTTACAAGCTCTTAATAAACATGTGTCCCTAAAACTAAATACACAGACAGACATGTTACTGAAAATCTATGCTTCTAAATAAATGCAAAGAACAAATGAATTTCTTCTTGTTTTGTTTTTTTTTTTTTTTCAGGTCATAATAGTAACCACCTCTCCAAGCTCAACTTTTGTACCCAACATCCTTTCCAAGTCCCACAACTATGCAGCAGTTACAAAACTTGTCCCAACATCAGTCATTGCCTCAACTACTCAAAAGCAGCCTGTGGTTATCACTGCTTCCCAGTCCTCTGTGGGCAGCAGCAGCTGCTCCACTCCCTCCTGCACTGCAAATACTATTGCTGTGACTGCTGTAGTGTCATCCACACCATCAGTGGTTATGTCAACAGTAGCACAAGGTATGGCAATTCCCTTTTAAAGGCTCTTTCACTGAGGAATTGGACTTTGCATTGAGAATAGCATTGGGGAGATGCACTTCTTGTTTATATATGATGACTAAAGCACAGGACATGTGAAAGAAATCTGCTGATGAAGCTAATCCAAGAGACTCCACAAAAGTTCTTGTTGAACTCCTTTCCTCTTTACTTCAACAGTTAATGTGCAGATCCTCTTTTTTAAGAGGAGGTGAGGTGGTGTGACCTAGCTCTAAAACAATATAACCTCAAAATGATTTGCTTTAAGAATTTTGTCTGATGCATAGAAAAATGTGTATTTCCAATATTTGAAGGTGATTGCATCTCTAAAAGCTCGATTTACAAAAACATGCAAAGTTAACATCAAATAAATACAACTTATTAACATGCCCAGATGACAATTCTGAGAAGTAGAGAAGTGTTTACACCTTTTTATTGGTGTACTTTATCAGCATGTCAGTTTTAAAGTCCTTTATAATTATAAAGACCTGAGTGGGCCTGATTAAAATTCCTAGGTTTCTGATTTTAAATTCCAACTGTGTTTGCTAGCTTGACTGTTTCAGCTTCGCAGCCACCAGCTAGCATTTGAAAGGGAAGCTGTGAATGAATGAATGAATGAATGAATGAATGAATGAACCTTAGTGAGCACTTGAAAGAAAAACTGCCTGATAATGACAAGTGTTGCATCACAATTTTTCCTGGTCTGTATTTTCCATTCTTGTTCCATTCCACAAAACATTGTGTAGCCATATCAAGGCTGAGGAGGTGTTTTCCTTCCCTATTGCTCATATTAATATAATCAGATATTAATCTGTGGAGCAGAAGGGCTCACAGCAGGCTTTAATATTTTTTGAACCATTGAACCATTTTTAGTTGGGTTTGATCATGGAAGGGACTTTAATTCTAAAGTACATAGATGGAATATCTCTCTAACAGTTTTTTTTCCAAGATTGTCAGTGTCATTGCTGAAGATGCTGATGAAAAGTTTTGTGACATGAACTGACAATCTCTTCAAATGTAAAGTTAAACTCATGAATGAAAGGACCTGCCCAGGGAAATGGTGTAATTATCTTAAATGATGCAGTGAGAAAAGAGTTGCTTATTTAGATTGCCAGAATTGTACCTTTACTATGATTTCTGTCATTATCACTGCCATCTGTTTCTGTTTTCCAGTACAACTGGGATTTAGTTAAAAATTGCCTTCATAAGATATAGGCTTCGTTTGTCTTGGTGCTTTCAGATGTGTAGTTTAGAATTATATACAAGTCCAAATTTGCTGTAAATGTTGTGACAACTATGGAATGTTGGGAATGTAGGGGAATGACAGAAATAAGTAATAAGATTTATTTGGGAACTTTGTCTTTCCATCTTATTGCAAACTTCTTTTAATCACTTTTACTTGTAAGATCACCTAACCTAACAGCACAAAATAGGTGTCGCACAGTTTTATAACTTACATACCATTACTTGACTTTTTTAAATGCCAGCCAACTCTTTTGCTAACAGATACTGCCTTCCAATATTGATCAGTTTGATATTTGACATCCTTCTGTCGTCAGCTTTTTGTCATTGTGATTTTAGAACCATTGAACCACAGAATGATTTGAATTGGAAGGGACCTTAAAGATCTAGTTCCAACCCCACTGCCAGGGGCAGAAACACCTTCCACTAAACTAGGTTGTTATAAATATTTATAAATGTATATTTAAAATACTTTCACTATAGGTTATTTTGCTGTTGTGAAGCTTGAAGATGAGACTTTGAAAATATTATCGAATTATTTGTATTACAAAAGGTCCAGAAGTAGACTGGGTTTGTAGTCTTTCCTTTAGCTGCTCTTCTGCTGCCACATTGAAAATCTGTATAAAGCTCCATTGCCTCCTAACAAAGCACTTCTGCTATATGGAAGCTTTATTTCCTTACATATATCAATGCATTTTTCAGTAGTAAAGATAGTTGAAATGCAAAATTATTTTAGAAATTATAATATTTTTCTTTCTCATTGCACTGTTCAATCTTAAACCATTTACTCTTTCACAGGTGTATCTACATCAGCAATTAAAGTTGCCTCTACCAGACTACCTTCCCCAAAAGGTTTGGTTGGGAGTCCAGCTCAGATCTTAGCACAGTTTCCCAAACAGCATCAGCAGTCTCCCAAACAGCAGCTGCACCAAGTCCAACAGGCCCAACAGCAGCAGCAGCAGCAACCGCAGCAGCAGCAGCTGGTGCCGTGTTCTGTAGCCCAGCAGCAGCCACAGCAATCTCAGCTGCCAGCTGGCATCAAGCCCACCATTCAGATCAAACAGGAATCAGGTAGTTGGAGTTGATCTTGGGTCACGTTGGTGAGGTCTGACTGCAACTCAGGAAAGTAGGGCAGAATTTTGTCCCAAAATGTGCATGGGGGAGTGGTCATGGCATAATTTCTTGAGTACAGGATTTGGCTTTAAACATGAATATAAGTAGATAGTGAAGGATTTTTTAATGTTTTCAAGTAACAGTAGTTAAAGAATTTGGTTGTTTCACTTTTCTTGTTTGGTTCAGGTATTACAGACCATGCTTTAGGTATATATGTTTTATCTTAGAGGTTGAGAGGTATGTAAATAGCTTCAAAAGTAACATGATTGGCAACCTGAAACACACCAGTTTTCTGAAGATCCAAGAGTTGTTCAACTGTATCATCTGGAAAAAGAAATTACTCCATGTTTTAATTATTTTCTTCGGTCCAGAAATCAAAACAGTTTTGAGGTACATGTCAAAACAAACACAGTTAGATCTGGAAGTTGGACTGGATTCTTTTTGTAACATTGATTCATTCAGCTGACTTTGGGCAAGTCATGTAATCTTTCTTTCTTGGCTTTTCTCTGCTGTAGCATAGTTCTTATCTCTGCAAGAAGTAGTAAGAAATAAAGCTTGCAAAGTTATCCAGTTCTCAAAGAAGTGCTATAAAAGTGCAAAGTATAAAAGTATTTTTATGTATATTAATATAAAATCAGTATTTTATTTTAATCCTGTCAGTAAAGTTATTATTTTATATTGTACTATTTAGACCAAGGAATAAATAGACCATGGAATGAAAAAATAAACAGCCCTACTCCTGTCCTTTGATAAAACTACCTTTTGGATTATAGGACCATTGCTTAAGAAAAGTAATAGCTACTAATTAATGCATAAAAAAGGCTTCCAGCTACTGAACAGTATCAATATGAACTTCATTTCTTTGTCTTCTACAATGGATTTAGGCTCAATGTGCTTTTTAGTTAAAAGTTTTTTTGGAAACACCATCTGATACCAATTCTTTCTGGAAGATGTGAATCAGTTTTCATGGAGAATTTACTTCTTATCCAGTTTTGTGTCTGGATGATGCAGAGACTTCAATTTCTCTTTCAGTTTGGAGCTTACTTGCTCAGTACTGCTTTTATAGTCAATGTAGAGAGAAGAAAACTTCTCTGGAGCATGCTCCACATCTCAGGTGGCCAAAATGTTTCACCTAGAAATACTTGTGTACAAATGAAGTGCTTCATCTAGGTGGGATTCATCCAGGCTGTGTGTTCCATGGCATTTGGCCGCTACAATGCAATGCATTTACCTCATGGAACAGATCATAAGATGCACATCTCCTGGATGTATTTTTGAACAGATGTTGTGAATCTGCTGGTTTGAACTAAGAAGTGAATCTCACAGAGGTCCTGTTCCCCAACACAAAATGGAGAGAGAGGGAGCAGAATCCTGGCGATACTAAGGTGCCCTCATCCTTCATTCTTACTGATTCTACTCATAGCTTAAGCCAAATCTCTTTGTGGCTTTAAGACAACCAGTAAATCAGGGGGAAAGAGAGCAGTTTACTTAAAGTAACCTTCCCTAGCCAGTGTCACAGTTGCATCCTTACAGTCACTAATACTCCTTGTGCAGAAATGTTTTTTACTTTATTCAGGGTGTTGAAATTTGTCTAGGCTAATTAAGACACATTGGGATTTACAGACTGAGTTGATGAAGAATTATTTTGCTTCTAGATGGTTCATTGTATTTGAACCAATTCAGTCTTGGTTTTAACCTGTTGGCTCCTGGGAAATGTTCTAGTTTTTTGTATCATGGAGCAGGAAAGGTTAAAAATGACATCAACAAATCAGTGATGGAATGGACAGGGGAAGTAGCTAGGAATTGAAACAGGCACATGAAAGGCAAAGATGGTAACTTTCTTGGTATAAAACAAACAAAAAACCCAACCAAAACTAAGGAAAAAAAACCAAAACAAAGTCAAAAATTAGGTAATTTTTTTTTTCATGATCAAGACTACGTGGGCTCAGAATTGAAGCCTTGTGGGGCTACTTGCCTACTAGGCCTTGGTCTGAGAAAGCATTTCAGAAAGTAACTTATCGTGCCTGTATTTTAACAGTGACCTTTCTCCTTTCCTAGGTGTTAAAATAATCACTCAACAGGTGCAGCCCAGTAAAATCCTTCCCAAACCAGTTACAGCGACCTTGCCCAGCAGTAGCAATTCACCCATTATGGTGGTTAGCAGTAATGGGACTATCATGACAACTAAACTGGTCACTACTCCCACTGGTAAGTTATGCCTCTGAGAAGGGAAGGGAGGGTAAACCCAGACATATAGGTGATCAAACATGGATTCTTAGGGTTAATAAAAAAGCACTTATCTCTTCCCAGCAGTGGGCACAACGGCATGTTCACAATCCTGTTACTTATTCTAGATCACGATTTTTGCACTGTGTGCTCTTTTATTCCTCTGTTTGAATTGTTTCACAAAAATATAATTGTTCTTTCCCCACTGGGTTTATTTAAAGGAAGTTTTTTTTGCAACCTATACAGATACTTTGCACTTCTGTAGCACCTTGTATTACTTGATTTATACTGATTTAACTCAAGCAAACAGGTCAGCACCATTCCTGTTTTGCATAGATGGACTTCAAAAGACATGTGACTTGCTCATAGTCCTGCAGTGAATTATAAAAAGACTAGTAAATTGAAATTTAAGCTCCCAGTGTTTTTCTGGGCATCTGATTGTATTTGCGTTTCTAATAGATAATAATGCAGACTGTTCAGATTGTAAACTTGCATGAGGAAAACTTAAAAGGTAACTTCATCCTGGTTTTCAGGAGACTCTTTATTTCCTGGTTTTTTTTAGCATGAGCTGGGAATATTACAATCATAAAATCATTACTGTTGGAAAAGCCTTGTAAGATCATCAAGTCTGACCATTAACCCAGCACCACCATGTTCACCACTAAAAACTTTGTCCCAAGTGCCACATCCACATGGCTTTTGAATGCTTCCAGGGATGGTGATTCTACCACTTTCCTGGGCAGCTTGTTCCAATGCCTGACCACCCTTCCCATGAGCAATTTCTTAATAACATCCTACCTGAACCTTCCCTGGTGTGACTTAAGGCCATCTCCTCTTGTCCTTAGCATAAACTAATAGTTATTATTCTGTTTATAACTTCTAAAGTACTCCATAGATACATTCTTGAGTACATTAAAAAAACCAGAAATTTTGCAGTTCATTTAGTTGGTAAAATCTGTATTGTGATCTCTTGAATGTGAACACACCTCTCTTGACAAAACAAACTGCTTTTCTCTGTGATCTTTAGCAATTAAGGCCACTATCTGTAGCAGTACAAGCAGAATGGAATTTCAGAGTTTGTGTAGCTGTTGAGTTATTATTTTTGAGCAAGTTTCTTTTGTGGACTCAGTTCTCTTTCCATCCAGAAAAGGACTACTTCTGTACAAACAGCATTTATACTATGTTTAGAGGTTTCCTTTGTGCTGCTGTGTGCTATTTTGCTATGCTAAATTGTATCATCATTGTAAATTATATTTTTCTCTAAGGGTGTTATTTAGACTAGTCTTTGGTGGTTCTCTTTATAAACAATCTGTCATATAGGAGAAGTGTAATTCATGAGAGGAAGGGATGAGTTCTGGTTGTGTCATCAGATGGTTCACTCCATTGCATCTAACGGAGCAAGAGGCAAACATACAGGCAGAATCTGCACGTCTCTTGAAAATTATAATCTTACACCCCAGGACATGAATTAAAATAAGGCAGCCATGGAATGTTTGTTAAAATACTCAGAAAACTGTTAAGTTAATTTAAATTTAGTATATACTTGAATACTGTTCTGTGGATTTAAAAATTACTAGAAATTTGTAAAGGATGGTAATAGATTGCAGGGTGGGATATCTTTGAATAAATCTGACACTTTTATCCTAAACTAACATTTTTTTCCGCAAATATTAGTAGAGGATTGTGTTGTAACAGTGAACTTTTTTTTTCTCTCTCTTTAAAACAGGAACTCAAGCAACATATACGCGGCCAACGGTGAGCCCCTCTCTGGGGACTCGGATGGCTGGAACTCCAGGGGCTGCTACTTACGTGAAAACTACAAGTGGTAGCATCATTACTGTAGTACCAAAATCACTGGCTACTCTAGGAGGGAAGATCATCACCAGTAATATTGTTTCTGGTAGGCATATGAGTCCTTTGATGTTAAGCCTTTTATTTCAAAAGTAACTTTGGGCTCGCTCTAATTGTTCAGGGCTTTTCTGTGGGTTACATGATCAAATAGGTATTAGGACCTTTACTGGAGAATTCAGAAGAAAAATAGCTGAGCATGAAGAAGATGGTAATAGATAGAAGTTTGAAGGTGAAGTGTCCTTAAGGGTTGTGGTACTTCTTGTGTTTAAGAAGGAAACAGCAAATGTGAAGGAAAAATGGGAGGAAAGAGAAATGTGGCGAGGGGACTAGTATGTTGTACAGAGGGCAGAAAGATCAGAAAACACTATTGGCCCCCGTTTAAAGCATTTAATAATCTCAATGCTGCCATTCTCTGTTCCACTGCATGTCCAAAGAACCAGAATAAAAATGACCTGTATACATTAAATTCAGCTATGCAGCCTCTCCCGTATTTTGGTATTTTATCAGTGGCAGCCTGTCTTTCCTTTAGCTCATGTTCTGCCTTAAGCTTTCCCTCCCAACTTTATGCAGACCCTGCTGCTTATCTTTGTTAGTCTGCTGACCAGCCCTGGTTCTCCCTGCTGGTTATGTACTGGCACATGTTACCCAGAGAAGCTGTGACTGTCCCACCCCTGGAAGTTTTCAAGGCCGGGTTGGATGGGGCTTGTAGCAACCTGGTCTAGTGGAAGGTGTCCCTACCGTTGACAGGGGGTGGAACTGGATGAGCTTCAAGGTCCCTTCCAACCCAAAGCATTCAGTGGTTCTGTCATCTCTAAAGATACAGTCTCTTTAGGACTGGGACCAAGCACACTTAAACCAGTAACAATTTCTTAGTATATGTTTGGGACTTTAACTTTGTTTAACAAAGACCTGATGTGGCACCAGTCAGCGGAAGGTGCTGCACAAGCTATCCCAATACTCTTGGGCTGTAATCTGGTAGAGCAGTTTTACAGGTTTTGATTTCTACAAAATTATATTTAGTGACGATACAGCATCTTCTTTGGCAACAAGTAACTTTTTTTAGCCTGTTGTGGGTATGATGAATTGTTAAGACAATTTCTAGGTCTTCCAATGAATTATACACAGGCGGAAGTATTCTTCTGAGCAGCAGCTTTATACACAGGTGGAAGTATTCTTCTGAGCAGCAGCTAATGTGAGGAAACCTGTGAGTGATCCTGATGAGGATAATAATGATTGTCCTGAAAGAACACAAGTTTGGAAAGCATGCCTGCTTTTTTCTTTTCATTTGCTTAATTGTTTTTGCTAAGGGAGCAGTCTTTAGATGCCTCTGAAGTCAGTAGGATTAAATAAATCATAATCCTGTCTCAGCATGTCTTCCCTTTCCCAGAATTAGTAGAATTGTTAATCTGAAATACATTGTGAAGTATCTACAGGCGTGACTAATGGTTAGAAGGTAGTAAAGGGAATCCTTGGGTTTGGAGTTCTCCTGTGACTGAATGGTGCTTTCCTCTGGAGAAAGGAGAAATTGTTGATAAAATGCCGTCTGAGTAGCTACTGCAATGGCAGTCCGATAGCATTGATGACTGATTCCAGTGTATGTACTTTTGTAAACTGTGGAAGACTGACCAGAATTACTTGTCACTGCGGGTAATAAAAAAACTGATACAGGGAATGGAGCTAATTAAATACTAACATAGGAACAGAAACAGCCAAGACAGCTCTTCAAAAACAAGAAAACCCCACACTTCTAAACTTAACTTTTATGGACGGTTGTGAAACAATAGCATGTTTTCCTTTTTTCCTTCTTTCAATCCACTACTCGTCACTTACATTAAAACAGAAAGAGCTGGTGTTTCTCTTAACTGGAGATACATCCTTGGTACGTAGATTGTTTTACAGAGGTGATCTATAGAAGAGTATTTGTCTGTGCAAATACCTAGAGTTGAGTGTTAGTGATGTCCTTATCCCAGCCTAACTCCAGCCTTTGAAAAGTTCTATGTGTTTGCCCAAGAAAGCTGTGTTAGTTTGCTCTGTAACTTGTGAAAAGGGGTTGCTTGTCCTAATACAGTATACATGATGTTCCCCTAGGCACTGTAGGTGAAAGATTTGTTGAGTTGGCATCTAATCTTTCCATGTTGAGTTGGGTGACATGAATTCCGATTCCAGATGCTGCTGTTTTTTTGATGTGTTGTCAGATTTAAATACAATTCCTCTATAGCTCACCAACTTCTATGGTGAAAGGAAATATACAAAATGTGATAAACTGCACATTATTTCTTTTCCAACAAAAATTTAGGAACTACAACCAAAATCACTACAATTCCAATGACATCGAAACCCAATGTGATTGTTGTGCAAAAAACTACTGGAAAAGGAACTACAATTCAAGGGCTTCCAGGCAAAAATGTTGTCACAACACTGTTGAATGCTGGGGTAAGTAATTGCTTCAAGTCTCAAATGAAGAGCCATTTGGCAAGCTGTGTGGTGGCTGCTGCATTCATTCTGCTAAACGCTTGATTTAAAGCAAACTGTGCATGAGCTCCTTAATAGATCCAGCATGCTTTGATGTTAGGGATGTTTGAAAAGTGACTTGTGTTTTGCAGAATATGATTCCATGCTTAAAGCAAACTGGGGATGTTTTCAAAGTAAAGGAAAATATAAACTTGTGCACTTGCTTTTTTTCCTGAAGCAATTAAGGAGATGAAAATAACTAGAATCTTAGCCTGTTTGCATCTCCAACCATTTGTCTTTTGGGTATAAAGGGCAGAAATAAACTGTGTCTTCACAGTAGGGGAACCACTTTCAATTTATGTGGTGTGTAACATTGTGACATCCTGTGCCCTGAGTATTCTATAGCGGTTAATTTTTTTTTGGACAACCTGAGGTATACCTAGGAATAAAATCAAGTTTCCGGCATCAGCTGAGCTTACCTGTAAGTATTAGTAAATAAAAATGATCAATGTTCCTAGATACAACTGTGAGATTTAATGCCATAGTCCTGTAAAATTTAAAAGGCTGCTTGAGTAGCAGAACTATTGAGGGGTTTTTAAAATCTTCTATGATTTTTGTTTTAGGTTTTGAACTTTCCTAGTTTTAGAATTAAAGATGTATTTGCAGACAAGTGGAAATCTCACGATGTTACACAATAGTAGCTACCAGAATGGGATGGTATTATTGAAAAAAGTATGATTTGGGGGATTTCCATCTGTTTCATGGATATTGGTAGAAACAGGCTACTAATGCTCTTAGTCAACTTGGTGTGTGGAGCTTAAAAAAAGCATGCTTAATGTCTTTGCTCTTCTTAAGCTATCAGGAGTCTAGTCATATGTAAACACTATTCCATAATCAAATGATTCCTGTGAAACATCTGTGAATCTGCATATTTTGATGAAGTGAACTTTTAGTTTTAAAAAAGTGCCGACATAATTAATTTATTGGTCCTGAAGACAATACAAAAATCTATATTTAAATAATTTCTTCTTAGAATCTCAGTTCAATTTTTGTAGATGTCTTGGCAAAGTTAGTGTTAATAGAAATTCATGGTCTTAAAAAACATTTGTGAAGGATTTGGAGAAAGTTCCAGTTTAAAAAAAATTCATGTATTTTAGTTACTTCATTTTATTCACCCCTTCAGAGCTGCTCAAAAGGTTAGATAATGGAAAAGTGGACTTTGGTAGCTTTTTTCATTCAAAACTATAGGTTCTTTAGTTCTTGGTCTTCTAATGTCTTTTGTGTCAAATAAATGTAGTTGTAGCAGCAGATTTATTTCATGGTACACACACTCACATAAAACTGTATTTTTTTTAGCAAATTGGGTCTCACTGAACAATTTCATTAAGTTAACCTGTAAACTTTGACTTCTCTACAGGGGGATAAAACTATTCAGGCAGTGCCAGCAGGAGCAAAACCTGCTATCATCACTGCCACAAGACCCATCACAAAAATGATTGTTACACAGCCAAAAGGAATAGGGTCCACGGTCCAGCCAGCTACCAAAATCATCCCAACTAAAATTGTTTATGGTCAGCAAGGGAAAACACAGGTACAGTGAGGACCCCTTTCTGTCTTGGAATGTACCCCTAAATTTTAATGGGAAGTAAATAATTTTTCAATGTGTTTCCTCATTTGTTCCAGGTTTAATATATATCTGTTGGGAATAAGACTCAGTGTAATGAGGTGGCCTCAATTCTGATTTCTCAAGCACAGTATTTGCATTTGTTAGCTTTTCCTGGAGGCCTTGAGCAAACCAAAAGGATTTACTAAGCCTTTTCTGTAGCTGAAACTGTCTGGCTATGGCTCCAGATACTCATTTACATCTTACAGCTAATGGTTAGACCATGAGAAAAAAAGATCCAGAGTCTGGACATAGGTCATCCATCAAATCTGAGGTTTTATTGACGTTTATTTTCTGCTTAATACCTGTTCAGGCTGTCCCTGCAACCTTGTGTAGTTGGTGGGGCTGTATACAGAGAACTTGACTTATTTCTGGATACTTTCAGTTTCAGCTTTTTCTCTGGCTGCACTTAGTATTTGAAAGAACTAAGCTTTTATCAGATGTAACATTTTGTGTGTTTTGATTGTTCAAGACTGTATTTATTGTGGAAGTGCTTCTCCTTATCAGTGCAGTGCATGTTCCAGCTCACTTGTGTACCTTTCTCTTATCACACTAGTTTTACCTAGTCCTGAAAAATAACTGTGTAATGGTTTATTGTGTTAAGTACTTCAAATTACTGAGTGAGAAGTACATTCTTGTGCATTTCCATTTACTTGGGCTTTGTGGTTTAATAATCAATGTTGCTGAATTTAGAGGTAGACTTTTTAAGTAAAATATTAATATTACATAGGTGGTGTAAATAGATCTGAGTGGCACCCTGTACTCTGATTGCTCAGATGTGTTTTCTTGAGTGCTTTTACTTTAAACAAAATTTGCCTTTCTAATTAGGTCCTCATAAAACCAAAGCCAGTGACATTTCAAGCAACAGTTGTGAGTGAACAAACAAGACAGCTGGTGACTGAAACGTTACAGCAGGCATCAAGGGTAGCAGAGACAGGAAACTCTTCTCTCCCAGAAGTGAAAGAAGAACCACAAACCTACACTGACAGTAGCTCTTCTTCTACTGAGTCTTCCCAGAGCTCTCAAGGTCTGTGTTGGTGTCACATAATGTATGAGTGGACTGTCTTCCAAGAATGCCAGCCAGCTCCAGAGAGCTCTGTGTCTGTGTCTTCTTTTAGCACAGGTTTCGCCCCATCTGTTTGCAGTGAAGTGCCATTGTTCCCTTACTTTTATATTTTTCTTTCTTTTGAGCTACCTTACTATATGCTTTAATTTCTCCTGAAAAGTGGTGATAGATGTCTTGCTGGGCTCCAACTTGCTCTTAAAATGCAACCTGTTCCCTCTTCCTGGAGAGTCTGCCAGAGTTAGGCAGGGTAGCAAATTTGGAGGTTATTTTGGCAGTCCATGCTCTGCCACTGTCTTTATGGAGTGTATTGAAGCGTCTCTCTGCTGCATGGCTGAAAGCTGCCATGGGACCAACATAAATCTTGGTCCTTTTACAGATGTATGTATGTTCATCAGGACATATATCAGACGTGCAGTCCTGATGGGAATTCTGCCCTGGTTTCAAGCCATGATACAGATGCAGCTTTTTGTGTGTAAGAGGAGCATAAATAATAGAGCATAAACAACATCCAACCTGTGTTCAGGAGTGGCTATTATAGCTATTACTACAGCAAATAAAATCAAATGTTTCTCTGAAAACTTTCTGCCTTTTCTGTATAATTTTGTAACTGTTGGTCTACATGGCCATTTAAGTAAGTTTTAAAAATGCTCTGAATATTCAACCAACTTACCAAAATTTAGGTGCTGTTAGTTCAGAATGCTGAATACATACTGATCACCTGAACTGCTAAAACCTTCTGGGAAAAAAGTTCAATCCGAGGCAAATTCAACATACAAAGAAACCTGCTCAACTTTGATTTTTCAAACAAAATCTTTTACAAAAAACTAAGATACAGAACTTGTTTTTTTGCTGGAAGCTGTTCAATTCAAGAATTGATTGAAATATAAACTAGAGTGTTGCAGAATGAGAGTATGCATTCTTGACAATGTTCAAAACTAATAAGTAATGCATAATTTGGTAAAATTTGGAACTGTCACCCTGCTTTAAAGCAAGAAGCTGGACAAGGGCCCTCCAACCCAAAATGGTTCTATGATGACTTAAACTGGCACAAGTTGTCAGAGAAGCTACGACTGCCCCATCCATGGCCTAGTGGAAGGTGTTCCTGCCCTTGGCAGGGGGTTGGAATGAGATGAGCTTTAAGGTTTCTTCCAACCCAAACCATTCCGTGATTCTATGATGTGCCTTTGTTTTTTTTGCAAACAGATTCTCAGCCTGTAGTCCATGTGATTGCTTCAAGAAGTCAAGATTGGTCAGAACATGAAATTGCTGTGGACACGAGCCCTACTATAATTTACCAAGATGTATCCAATGAATCTCAGTCAGCTACTTCCACGATAAAAGCTTTGCTGGAGCTTCAGCAGACAACAGGTCTGAAAACCCATGAGATTGTTTAGGATAACTTTAGAGATAGTTTTTTTGATTAAGCAACCTGTTGTAATAAATTTTGTAATTGAAAAGCACCTGTCTTTTTATCCTGTATCAGGTTGTTTGCATCTATTCTATATCGTGCACTATATTTATTTAAACTGGTGCATTTGTATTGTAGGTTTATTTTATTATGAAGATTTATATATTAGAGGTTGATTTTATGCTTTGCTTTTGCTTCTAAAGCAGTGAAGGAAAAGTTGGAATCGAAGCCAAGGCAGCCTACCATTGACTTGAGCCAAATGGCTGTCCCAATCCAGATGACTCAAGAAAAGAGGCATTCTCCAGAAAGTCCTTCAATCGCTGTTGTAGAGTCAGAACTAGTGGCTGAATATATCACAACTGGTAAGTGGCTAAGGTAGTGTGAGGGTGACTTTGCAGTTGAAGTCTGAGGACTTAATTTTGGAGTTTTCTTACAATAGGTTTCACTTTTATGTTTTTGCTGAAATTTTCTCTAGAGGAAATGAGTCTTTTCTTTCAGTCCTGAGACCCTGTGCAAGGGACAGAGATTGCATCTGCTTTGCTAGGGCCTAGGGGAAGATGTTTCTAACTGAAACGAAGGGTGGTTGCTTCAGGATATCCCACTTGAGTAGACTGTCAAGTGGATGTAGAAGACAGACTGTCCTACCACCCTTAAAGGAAAATGTCCAGTAAAGAAAAAGTAGAAAATGAAGCTAGTTGGAGGAGCCAAATGAAACTGTAGCCTAGTTTTGGTCCATACTGAAAGGAGTCAGACACTGAGTTTGTTAAAATCCATTTAGTCCTGAGTTAAAGCCAGGTGTGCATTTAGCATGCTAATGTAGCCCCAGTTTCTTCATTTGCTAGAAAGATTTGGACTAATACTTTTGCACTTTTAAAATAAATAAGTTACTCAAATTAATCTCTTTAAATTCTTTACTCCTCCTATTTGGACATCCATTTTGTCTAAGTCCTTTCTCCTGTCTCTCCAATATTCTCTACTGTCCCAGAACACTAGATGTGAGCCACTTCCCATACATACACGAAAGGATCAGATTACCTGTTTTCTATTTTATTTTCTTAAACCCAAATTGTCGGTCTTTATATTATTTGGAAAATAAAAGAGTGTTGAAAGACAGCATTGGAAAAGAGAAATAAAACTAATTGTATTAAACTACATATCTGTAGCTCCAGTGGTTTTAGTGCTAAATTTCTGATCTAATATTTTCATTTTGTTATGTGCCTCCTCCCCTTGCTTCCATCCCTTAAGTGGCCTAAGTTGTGGTAAATTGGAGCTGGGGAGATGTTATTATTATTCCATTAAATGGCACTTACTGTATCTAGCTGCAGTTTTGAATGTTTGCTCCCTTGGATCTCTTTTAAAATAAACTCCAAAGTATAATAAATGGTGTTAAAGTGCTTTCCAATAAGCAGTCAGTTATCTTCACTGACACAGATACTATGCACTGAGCTTCTCTTCAAGGTTCCAGTTTTTGATGGGTCTTGCTCTGGAAGTTGATGTACAAGAGGGCCTTTTGCAGGGAGGTTGGAAAATTACAGTCAGTGTCTTTGTAGACTTCAGTACTTTTCTGCAGCTTGGAAGCCATACAAAGTACAAAGACTAAAAATTTCCTGGAGATATGGAGATACTATTTTAAATATTAGGATTTCTGTAAACATTGATTTGAAATGTGGGAATCTACCAGAGAAGTGCAGGCTCCTATGGGTTGGCAGCAGCAGGGTCTGCTGCAGCATTTAACTGATTATTTTGCACTTAGATTTTTGTCCCTTCCCCTAGTTTCTCTAAACATTGCCAGGGAATGCAAGTAATTGAGTTTCTTTTTGGTTTAATTTGTGCTTCTCTGAATTTATCAGTAACCCACACAGCTATATTTTCTGCTAAAAATTCAGTTGTAAGATAGTAAAAAATCTAAAGAGTCTGTTGTGAAATGTTCTGCATTGGCCTAGACCAGAGGTTTAGGTATTTGGGAGCTGGGACTCAGCGTGTGCTTCCTCATGAGATGAAAGGAGCAATTCACACCTCTTAGTGTCACCATTTTTTGTCTGTCTGCAGACTCAGGAAGACAGCACTGTATTGGTTCACATTCGGAAGAATATCTACACAACCATATAGGTTAGAAACTTTATTTTTAAATTAAGTTTTCAATTGTGTAGGAGTTGTTGGGAGATACCCAGGATAAATCTGGCACAGCATGCAGGCCAGTATTAATATAAACCAACTTTCTTGGAGTGAGAAAGTTATATTACCATGTTATTTCAAAATTTGACCTTTCTTTAAACATTCAAGAAGGTCACTAGAAACTTTTTAAATTATGTTACAACTGAGTTTAAACTTTGCTTGTTCTCCTTCAGTGGTTAAATATTTTGTAACTAAGAAATTAGGTTACACAAATATTTGCATATTAGTATGGACAGGTATAAAGTAATTTGGATTCATATCTTATCAGTGACTGCAATATAGGATGGTTTTTTTGGTTTTTTTTCTCAGCAGCACATGATTTTTTGGTCCACTGTTTAATTACAGGCCTATCACCATAGCTCTGTAACTCCAGCTAGATCTGGTCTCAGACGTGACACAGACCCATAACAAGGTCTCCATTTTTTGATCTATTATTTCTGATTAGCCTCACTTGCTTTAATAATACCCAAACATTTCCTGTGTGCCAATCTTTCTAATTTAGCCTATGCTCTGGGGAGTGTTGTGTACAGTTTATCAGTGGTAGAAATCTGGTGAGCAAGGCTTGCTGTACTTAACTGCAGTCAATTGCAGAGATGCTTTTTTAACAGTGTAAAAACCATAGAATAACTTGTGTTCTACAGCAATATTCTGGTGCTGTATAAAGAACCCAGCTGAACATCAAGTATAAATATTGCAGAATTGGTGTATTGGGAAAGGGCGGCCAGAGGAGGTTTGGACCAAGTGTGGTTACTTAGGAAACAGACAAAAGCAAAACCCCAGAGTTGCTACTTTAAGAGGTTTCTCAGAATAGATCTGCCCATTAAGATTGATGCTAGTGCACTGTGAAAGACATTTTTCATACTGAGATCTTTTTCACTCATGTATGCTTTCAGTTAAAGCATAACTGCAAAGCAAACAGTTGAAGTTCCTGGAGTTAGTTCTGGAGAAGTGCCACTGACCTCTTTACTTTCAGTCAGTCATCGGTCCCAGCCCCACCAGTCATCTCAGCCCCAGAGGACTCTGCTGCAGCACGTGGCTCAGTCACAGACAGCAACGCAAACTTCTGTTGTGGTGAAATCTATTCCTGCGTCCTCCACCGGTGCCATTACCCATATCATGCAGCAGGTTGGATCCTTTCTTTTCCCAGCAGTTTATAAACAGCAGTTGGTCATTTAAATTACACAGGACCGGGGCTTGTTCTGAATGTATGTATCATGGTGCTGCCACCAAAAATGTTCAGCGTACAGGCAAATTAATGATTTTAATATTGCTTCAATAGGCATAAGCCAAAGGAGAGGAGGTTTAGATTAAATATTAGAAATAAATTCTTTACTGTAGGGGTAGTGAGGCACTGGCATGGATTGACTAGGGAAGTTGTGGATGCTTCATCCCTGGAAGTGTTCAGGGCCAGGCTGGATAAGACTTGGAATAACTTGGTCTAGTAGAAGGTGTCTCTGCCCATGACAGGGGTGTTGGACTAGATGTTCCTTAAGGTCTTTTCCAACTCAAACCATTCTGTGATGGTGTTTCAGTGGTGAGAGTGGTTGTAGTGTTGCAGTGGCCTGAGCTCTTTAGGTTATGTTGGTAGTGTAAGGGGAAGAGGGCTGAAATGGAATGTGGTCAGTATACAGAGCACACAGTGTCTTTTCCATTTGAGGGCTTTAGTTTGTGAATAAGAAAACTTCTCTGAATCAAAGTCAGATCACATTTAGATCAGTACTGTAGGGATCCCAAACACTTGAAACAAACAGTGCTGCTTCTGGTCAAATCTTGCTGAAGCCACTTGAATGACTTTGATCAGGACCTGTTCAACTCTGCAGTGCTTTAACTGTGGGAGCTTCAGCTGCAGTCCAGAACAGCACTGTTTGAGTTATAACCCATGTCAGGCAGTCTATTTTCACAGGTGTGGGATTAGGCTGCTTCATCTTGCTAACACTATTTGTCAGTGCATTTATACATTTAGGTTTACAAAGCATAGATTGCCTGTTCCCTCAAAAAGTCAAATGTTTGTGTAATGCCCAAGAAAAATTGCAGTACAGCTTTGAGAAAGGAAGGAGAAGAGAGGATCTCTCCTGAAATAGGACAGCCTGTAGTTATATGGGGAAGAAACCATAGAGAGGATGATTAGGCTTTCAAGAGGCAGAATAAAAATTTATTGTGCAGAGAGACACTGGCTTTAGTGAGGAGCTACTGGCTCAGCCACCTACTGCTTCCTGCTGCTTCATATCCAACTGCCCAGCAACCTTAGGAAGCTTTCAACCTCAGTCTGACACAAGCAGGATCTACATAATCCCACTCAGGATTAGTTGTGGAGCTCATGTTCTCACATAGAGATGTACCACAGTTTAACATGATAGTAATAGCTCTTGATTGCTTATATATTGTGAAATACCCATGTAAGAGTATCTTTTTATACGTGAATTGGGAGTCTGTAATGGTAAAAAAAATTAAAGTAGTCCATTTGAAACATTAAAAATTATTTCTAGATTGTGTATTCTTATATTTCTCTTTACTAACTTACTCTAAATTCTTCTTCTTAAGGCCTTAAGCAGTCACACTGCATTTACCAAACACAGTGAACAACTTGGAACTGAGGAAGGAGAAGTGGAAGAGATGGACACCTTAGATCCTCAGACTGGCCTGTTCTACAGATCTGCCCTGACACAATCGCAGGCACAAAAGCAGCAAAAACTGAGTCAGCCGCAGCTGGAACAGACTCAACTGCAAGTGAAAACTCTGCAGTGTTTCCAGACTAAGCAGAAGCAGACAATCCACCTGCAGGCTGATCCAATCCAGCACAAACTCCCACAAATGCCCCAACTTTCCATAAGGCATCAAAAGCTAACCCCCCTGCAGCAAGAGCAAGCACAGACCAAACCAGATGCACAGCACCCCCCACACCATATGATGGCCAAAGAAAGGCAACTCCCTACCTTAGTGGCACAGCCACAGCAAACTGTAGTACAGGTGCTTGCAGTAAAAACCACACAGCAACTGCCCAAACTGCAACAGGCACCAACGGCACAAAAAATCTACGTGCAACCCCAGCCCCCTCAGAGTCAAATGCAGCTACCTGCTTCTTCAGAGAAACAGCCAGCAAGCCAGGTAACGGAATATTGATAGCATGCAAAATGCACGTCGCTGTTCAAGGAAAAAAAATAAAGCACCGACCCTGTTGCTGTAGCAGTGTTTTGTCCTGGCAAGAGAGAATCCCTCATTCTGCTGGTAGTAATTACCTATCAGAAGGTTGACACTAGGAGAGAGAAGCACGTTATAGGGGAAAAATCCATAGAGCTCACAAACGTGTTTTGTTGGATAGTTTTTATTAATTTCAGTCACCACTGGTGCATGGAATTTGTCCCTAGTTATTTTCTTTTAATTTTTAGATATGACACATTATTAATTTCCATTCCCATAGCACTTTTTATTTCTGTAGAAATAAACATGAATGTACTGCAGTCTCCTAAGGCTCTCCATTGTTCCTCTTCTTTTGTAGTTCACATCTTCCAAAAGTTATATGGCTTTCATGTACAGGAGTAATTTGCTTTTCCTTGGGAGGGAAAAAGGTAGAAACTGAGGAACATCGGAAAAAAAAATGTATTTTAAGTAACTCCAGAAAAGCAGAATATTTTTTTTGGCCCTTTTAGGAATAGATGTGAAAACTAGCAAACATCCCATGGGGCTGTAAATCCCAAAGGAAAATTGGGCTGCTGTGGTATTATACTGCTACAATCCTTATATAGCAGCCTAAAAAGCTGCTTTTCCCCAGGCTTCAATTAACTGTTGCTATACCATTGCTAATTCCTTTGTTAAAACACTGAGTTTCAATTGTCTTGCTAATAGCAAGTATGTTGTTTGTGCCGTTCTATCCTTGGAAATATTGATTAGGATTTCAGTAAAGAAAATATTAAGTGTAATATGCACAACAAAAAAATGATTTTCAGGTGCAACACAGAGATAACTTTTGAGGGGCATGAGCCTCCTTCTGTTTCAAAGGTAGCAGGTGGCAGTTCTGTGCCCAAACTGGCATTGCTGGTTACCAGCCTATTTCCCATGCAGGCATCCACGGAGACAGCAGTAGCAGATATATTGAGAGTGTCTGTGGTGGAAGCTCAGATTGATGCAAACATAGAACATACGATAGTGGATCCCCCAAACAAGGCCACGTCCACTAGTAAACCTGCTAGTGAAGCAGAGTCGTCACCTTGTACCCAGGGCCCGAGGGTGGCTGCAGTAGGGATGACGGCACCTTCCATCCCCCAGCAACAGGCACATGCAGAATCCAGCTCAAGTCCTCCTGCTGTTGGTCCTACTTTAACAGAGAGGAAACTCGATGCACAAGGAATACCTGCAACAAACCAGTTTATACACATTCAGAATCTATCACAAAAGAATGCTGAAGAAAGCTCATCAGAAATTGTTGTCCAGGTAAGAGAAGACAGAGCAAGTAAGGCAAAGATTGAGCAGAGCAAACATGTCTGATGCAATGATAGTCACTGAATGATGTTCCGAGTACTTGAGGGTTTATTCCTCAGGTTTTGGTTCTGTTTCTACTCTTAGCTTGCATGAAGTGTAATTGTTCTTAATTGTGTTCAGGTTTCTCTATCATTCACTCTGTCCTCAGTGTCTTCCTTCTTCTGTTAAGAAAACAACCAAGCTCATCTCATTTTACAAAGTGTTTCCATTTGAAATGCTTAAAAGTACTTCAACACTTAGTATGGAGTTATGTTCTAGAATCTTTTATATTATCTATTAAAGTTGCTTCTGAGTATAAAATTATTGACGTATTAGGGTTGTGCTTCCTGGAAAAGTTCAGCATATAAAGTCTGAAATCAGAAAAAAGCTTTTTAACTTCACCTACGATCAGACTTACCACTTCTGAGATAAAATTACTATTGATCTTTAACCTAAATGCTTTAAATCATTGCCTAACTGCTATGCTTGATATTTTCATTGATTCTGCTGCCTTAAATATGATGGTTTATGTTGTAATAAGTTGTCTGAATGTCAACTGAGGAGATATTTAAGTCTTCCAAGTGGTATAATGTGAATCTTTGTAGACAAGTTGGCATGGCATATGTTCACACAAATGGTAGTGTGGGTTGAAATTGTTTTGATATGTATCATACTTGTGTTACAGTGAAAATGCTTCTGATGCAGGAAACAGTTTGTGTACAGAGGTTTCAAATTTTTCATGCTACTTTGTGAAGTCTTTACTGGAGCTAACTTATCTTGTATAAAAATTACCATTTTTGTATTCATTTTTAGTTCTTCTTAAATAGACAAAGGTAGATTTCTTCAAATGTGTATATTTTGAGAATTTGTACTATTTATCATTGTGGCATGCAATGAGCTGTTTCAAAAGTCAAATACTGCCCAGAATTTCAGTTGTATAGTTGTACAGATTTAGCTTCTAACCTATGAAAGTATAAGCAAAAATAATAATATTAATAATAATCTTAGCAATAAATAGCTATTGTGTTTCCTCAGCCTCTGAGTTGCAGCTCTGAGCAGGGTTAGAGCTTGTACTCTGTTGTATACAAAAAACATACTTAGTCCTCCCAGAGGGCTTGGACAATGTGCCCAGACACTTGGTGGGATTCTTGAGGTTGTCCTGTGCAGGGCCAGGAGTTGAACTTCATGGTCCTTGTGATTCATTCTAACTCAGGTTATTCTTTTATCAGCACGTCTTGTCTGAAAAAGGCTGAAGAAAATATTGTCTCTGCTTTGGGTTTGCAGAATGGTGGATGATGGGCATTGGTTATGCTGTCACAGACCTTTAGGGAAGATCAAAGGCCAAGATCACTCCCTGGAGAGCAAGATTATTCGAATTTTGCCTTTCACAACCCAGTCCAGTGAAAGGGTGCTTTGAAACCTTAGGGAAAATTGCCCTTGGAAACCAAATAATCCCTTCTCCATGAATACCTGTGCTTGCACAGATGCCTTTACCTTCAAAATTGTTTATTAAACTTAAATATTTTCTTTCTTTCTTTCAGACTGTCCCTCACTATTCCATCCCTTGTCACTCCAGCTCCAATGTGGTGGTGGAACCCAGCGGGCTCCTGGAGCTCAACAACTTCACCAGTCAGCGCCTCGATGATGAGGAGACAGCAATGGAGCAAGACGTGGACAGTAGCACTGAGGATGGCACTGAGCCCAGCCCCTCTCAAAGTTCTGCTGAACAATCCTAAGGAATAGGGACACTGGAGTGCACTTTAAAATATCTTGGGATTTTGAGTATCCAAGATGCCCTTCTATTGTGATGTGTTAGAGCACTTTGCCTATTAGAATTGTTCATTGGACTTTTGAAGCATCAGTGTGTTTTAACAAGACAGTATTGCAAAAGCTGCATCTTAAAAGTTGTTTGGGGAAAAAAAAAGATTTAGGAAGTAAAAAAACCAAGATTTAATAAGCCTGTGACAGTGGAATGTACTCCTGTTCCAAAATGAATCTGCAATGAATTCTACAGCTTGTGCTATTGAAGCCCTTGCCCAGATACTGAAACAGCTTTCAGTGAAAAGGGATCATTATTTAGCTGTTGAGCAAAACGCCATAAAAAAAAAAACAAAAAACAACAAACCAAAAAGAGAAAACACTTAGTAAATACTTTTTATTTTCAAATAGCATGTGAGAGAAAAAATGTCTCTAACAGTGCTGAAAAAGCCCCAAGAATTTTGGAATTGGTTAGTTTTCTTGCACTCATGCTCACTTAAAAATTTTTTTCACAAGCCTAAAAATGTATTTTTGTTAGATTCTTGTTGGTGAATGTTTGGAAATAAGCAAAATAAATCACTAACTCGTAGGAAAGTGGATTTGCTAGCGGAGTTTTGTTTTCATGCTTTACAAGAAGTAGGGTAATGGTAGATGAGGCATTTCTTTGTGCCATAAGCACACAAAATGCCCGTCTACTCTTGTTAACATTTGATTATTTATTTAAATATAAAATTTAAAGTGAGACAAGTTGTTGAAAAAGCTCCTGTGAAACAGTCAGTTGTATTAATTCTAGTACAAACCAGGAAGAAGGAGGTGTCTTTTGCTGTTAATCAGTTTTTCAAAATTGGGGATAAATAGTTCAGCATCTTTCCAAGTTGAACTTGAGAATTTAGAAGTGAGCTAAAACTTTTAAAAATATCTATTTTACTCTTACATGCTGTTTTTAAAGTTGACCATTTGGGGAGTTTAAAAGCTTAAGTGGATATACAGTGGTAGGTTTCCAAAATTAGCCTTATGTCTTGGCTTGTTGAAGCAATACATTGGGGTTTTGTGATAGTTACAAGGCACAGAGAGTGGTTTGGGTTCAGGTGGGACAAGAGAACCAGTTTTAATACATTCTGGTAATCAAGACAATACTTTTTTCCAAAATGTATATAAAGCCATGTTTTTAACTGTTTTGTATAGATTTCATTATAAATAACTAAGCATTTTATGACTTTGACATATCATTTAATTGTATATACATGTATAAGCCTAACTGCCCACGTTTTGGTGCTGAAGTACTACTGTAAGTAGATTTCATCCAAAGTCTAATACAGCTTTTTGCGTCAGTCTTTTTTTTTAAGCTGTCATTTTATTGTTGATATTGTGCTTAAGGTCAAATTCCAATTGGAGTAACTCAAACCAAAAAATACAAACCCTAAAAACCATTTATCTTACCTGTCCTGAGAATCCACCTATGTTAGAACTCACAGTAACCCCTAGAGGGGGCTCTTGGTTTTCTCTAACCTCAGTTTTATGAATTAAGTCACTAGGACCTTCTTTTTTCCTTCTGTTCCATATACTTCTTTTTTCCTTCTGTTTTCTTTTTCCATCCGTGTTAGTTCCAAAATAATGTAATTTATAATTATGGAGAAGTTTTCTGATAAAATTTGACATGCAAATACTGGAATAGTGGGTTATGAAACTAATGATTTTTGTGTTACCTTTATATTGAAATAAGTATTGTTTTGGGTTCTACTGTCCATACTGCTCAGGATTGAAGAGAATAATATGTTATAAATGAAACATTCCACATTTCTTTCTTTAGTTAAATGATAAACCTGCCATATGTCATTGTAGTTAGTTCAGGTTTTGATAACTATTTAAGAGTTTTTACTCTTAATGAAATCACAGCCATGAACAAAAATGAACAAGTTACAGTCTAAGTTTCTAAAGTTCCACATTGCTACAGAATGACAAAAAGTGGCTTAATACTAATGTTATTGGCAGTGAACAGTCTGTTGTGCTTTGCATAAGTCAGCATAAGGAATGGTCTGTATTTTCACACCCGGTTGTGAAAGGCCCAAAGCAGGTGACACACACAGTTCTTCTGGCTTGTATCAAATTTTCATTGTCACCTGGGCTCTTGCAGTGCTTTGAGTGTCCCTGGCATATCTAGGACTGGAAGGCCATGAGACTATAAGGGAGAGAGATTTTTCTTAAGCACTTATGACCAAGAACATTGCCCTAAGTTACAGTTTCAGTTTTAGGTTAAGATATATGCTCTCCCCAGCCAAGAATAGATACCAAGAAATGGCCTAAGATGAATTCAACACCTAATGCATTCACCGTATTGAGTTCTGGTCCAATTTATTCTGATGTTTTATGTAAGATTTTTGTTTGCCTCTTTAGTGATGACTGGAGCAAAGATATGGACAACTACAGTAGACTATCTGACAGTTTTTTGAAGACAGCAAATTGTTAAACACCTGAAAGCTTTTCATGTTTCTATGAGAAGTGATTGATTTCAGGTTGGCAATTTGACACTCATGGTGGGGGTGTGTAAGGGTGATATAAGAAACTTAGAAGAAGGAACTTTGGTAATGAATGTGTTCATTCTTGACACTCTTCTCTTGCTGCTTTCCCAAATTTCATCTTCTGTTTTTCTTCAGATTTTTTTATTGAATTTTTCTGTTTCAGCACTTCCCCATATGAATACCTTTACAAATAAGAAATAGACAAGATGATGTAAAATGTAGGGTAGATATGTTAATTTATTTTTTTACTTGATTTTTGATAATGACAGTAAGATGAGGTGCTTGGAGCATTTGGCCTTCTCGCCTTTGCATGAACTCCAGGCATTACTGCCTGTTCTCTTGTCCTGCCTGGTAGATGTGCACCTTTTTCCTACCTGCCCTTGAGATACTTCATCCCCCTGCAGCCATGTATCCACTTCTCCATATATTCACTTTTCCTGGGTCCCCACTGTCCCATACCCACATTTGGGAAAGGACCCATAAATATCAGCAAACTGCTAAAAATAAAACATTAGTATGTAAGATAATATTTGCATATCCCATCTCCCTCATAAGTTGCATTGTCATTCCTGAAATTAATTTGATGTCCCTCTTTGGAATAGAAGAAAGGGTAGGTATGGTGGTGATAATTTTTGGTACTGGGAATTAGCATGGCACTGGGCTTGTATCTTGTCGGGAAGCTGTGGATAAATTGTAGAGCAAGTGAAATGACATTAATGAGTCACTTTGAGTTCAGCAGTTTAATGAGCATGTTCAGGCACTGCAGAAACACATGAATTTTCAAAAAATGATGCTAAGAAAGTGAACTGAAGTTAGAGGAAGTCCTGAAACTAGGGGGAACTTATGTGTATTTTAAAGATGCAGGGAATCACGGAGGACTACATGTTTTCTGGAAAGGTTAAACTATTGGGTTGAAAGTATTTTCAGTCCTTCTCCCACTGACAAAACAAGCTTTTGAAATTTCAGGGCAAAATAGGAAAAGGGCCATTAGGGCCCTTGAACAGAACACAACTGAATCCAAGGGATTGAAAAAAAACCACCACCAACAAAAAAATCCTACCTGAAACCTTTTAAAAAATCAAGAATCGAATTGAGACTATATGCTTTTGTTTCTAATGCATAAATAGTTCCTGAAGTCAAAGGATTTCATAGGTGAAGGTGGTTGTGCATCCCCACAGGTGCACACAAAGGCAGATGGTTTCAGCTTGGCAACATTCAATCCAGAGAAGACTGATCAAAACTAGAAAAACACTGCTTTGGTGTTTGCCTGTATTGGGAAAAAAGTATGTTTAATACTTGTGTGTCTATGCTGGGCTCCTTTCCCTAAGTTTTGAAGTAAACCATGAAGAATGTTTGCTAACAGCCTGTGCATGGTTTCCTTCCATACTGTGGGACTGAGTTTTTTCCCTCTTCTAAGTCTGTCCTGAGAGTCTTTAAGTCTTGTTTTCTTCCAGTAGAAAACACCTTATGATAAATTTAGAGCTTAACTTAGCTTATCAAAGAGAAAGTTAGGGAAGACGTACCTTTAGGTGGGTTCGTGGGTTCCTTTGCAAGAAGAAATTGTCATTGGGGTGTTTCAGTCTGGTATAGAGGCAGAGTATAATCATCAAATTATTTGAGTTGTAACGGACCTTCAAACTCATCCACTTCAACCCTCCAGCCCTGGGCAGGGACACCTTTCACTAGACCAGGTTGCTCCAAGCTCCATCCAGCCTAGCCTTGAAGACTTCCAGGGAAAGGACAGCCACAGCTTCTCTGGGCAACTTGTGTCAGGACCACCTTGATACTCTTGACAGTAAAAAAAAAAGAAAAATACATTTGAAAAAAAAAATTCAGTACTAAGATGGAGGATAATTAACTGGGATTGACAAGGGATATAGTGTTTTCTGTCATTTGCAGTCTTTTCTCTTCAACCAGCACAGATGCTGCAGGTTGAAATCTAGTGGCCTTGTATCTCCAATACTGGCAATGAATTGAGAGTTGCATTGGTATGCTAAGGGTTTAAACTGAAAAAAAAAAAAAAAAATAGAGAATTTGGTGGTACCTTGAAGCATGTAGAGCTATGACTGGCATGTGGAGATGCTTAGTCATCTTGGATGGGTGGGGAGCGGTGTTTTCACCGTACTTTGGTGAAAAGTTGCTGAAGTGTTAAAATAGGAAAATCCGTACCTGGGAATTTTCTCATTAGTACTAGAGAAAAGAGTCTTTGAATTATTTGGTGCAGAAAAGATATTAAGTTTTTAAGCACTGTGGACTGAAGAGTAACCAAATGCTCTTGAATCATTTTTGAAGCCCAGGACTGCCCACAGGAGAGGGTTGAAACAGGATGATTTATAAGGTCCTTTCCATCTCAAAGCATTCTATGATTCTGTGATGATTGTTAGATATGTCCAACAAATACTCCAGCTCTGGTCCTACTCAAAACTTCCAATGATTTTAATTTTGTTCAATCCTTGGCCTCTTTTGAAAAACCGATTTTTTTTTTAGTGGTTTTTTGTTTGGTTTTTTGGGTTTTTTTTTTTTTAGGTTTTCTGGTGTTTTCATCAGCTTTCCAGCTCAGTAAGTTTTTTAGCAGTTTTGAAATTTTCTGTGATCCTGTTTTCTGTAGCTGCCTTTATTAAATGGATTTAGAAAAGCTACTCTTGTCACCCAGCTGGGAGTGGATGATTAGGACCATGGGCTTTTTGGGCTATCATTGAACCCTTCAGAGAGTGGTAGGCACATCAGCCAGAGTTTCATGGATTACCTGTGGGATTTAGACTCCACAGAATGGTTTGGCTTGGAAGAAAGGAACCAAGATAATCTAATTCTGTCACTCGAATGCCCAGACTACCCAGCATGAATCCTTTTTGATGGCACTTCTACTAAAACTTTGATAATCCTTACTTGTAAGAGCCTAATTTATTACTCATTAGAGCAAACGTTGTTCAAAAATTGTCTTTTATGGTAAAAAAAAATCATCTCGTCACAGCTCTTAGCCAGAACTGTCCAGAAGCTCATGGATCTCTAGTACTTTGGGACTTCTTTCATGTCAGGCTCTACCAGAGGCCAACTAAAGGCTCTGGAAACCTCTTTGCACAGGCTTCTTTTGCTGTTAATGATAACCTGCATACAGCAAGGAGCTGGGAATGGTTCTTTGTGCCCACATGCCACTGAGATTGGAAGGAACCTCTGAAGATTATCTGGTCCAACCCTCTTGCTCAAAGCAGGGTCAGACTGCTCAGGACCATGTCCAGCTGGGTTTGTGGAAACCTACCATGATGGAAACTCAACAACTTTTTCCAGTGACCACCCACACATTCTTTTTTCTTCTTTCTTAGTATGTGCTGTGTTTTCTGGTTTTTCTCTTGGTTTGTTTTGGATGTGAAATAGAAATACCATATTGGTCTGAGAAGAGGCTAACAACAGCATGAGAATAAACCACAAGGAAGAAGCACAAATTAGTGAGAACAAAGTGTTGTAGCTGCAGTGTTCCCAGAAATAGGGATATTTGTTTTCCTCTCCAGACTTCAACTTGTTCAATTCTCTGGACTGCAGAGACACAGGATACTAACAAAACACTGTAATCAGATGTCACTTTCTAGTATTTCTTAATATTAGAAAGGTGTCCAGAGAAGGATTTGAATGCTTGGATATGTTTTTTCCAACTGCATCAGTCTCCAGTTGGATATAATAAGTGTTACTGAGCATTATGCAGCCTACTTTTTTTGCATGAAAATATGTAATACAGATCCATAGGTGACCATGGCACAGTTTCAGCTCTTGATTTACAGCTTTTGTTTAAATCTACCATGTAAATGTGACACATGCAAGCCCAGAATGACTAATTTGAAAACTGGAGGGCTGCCTTCCCTGTGAAGCAGGGATTTTGATCAGGGTGGAGCCTTGCTATAGCCATTCCATGAGGATGCACAAACTCATTTGATTGCAGACTGTGCTCCCCTCTGAGTTTGCCCTGAGGGATGCATGAGTTCTCCTGCAATAAACAGAATTGAGGAGACCAAAATCATAATAAAAATCTGCCAAAGCATCTTAAGGCAACCCAGGAAGATGCTGCAAAGCAGAGCTTGCTAAGTACAGAGAACACAGGAAAAGGCTTTACTACAAATAATTGTTGTCAAACGCCTGTATTACAAATAATTGATATGAAGTTCAGTGGATAGTAGGGCATGGACTCAGTGAGCAGTTTCCTCGTCTGATCAGCCCACAGGGCTTGGGGTTACTTTTGGTTAGGGTTAGCACAGATGCTTTATGGAAAGTTATTGTTTGGAAATATAATAGGAACCTCAAACTGAAATAAACTGAGGTTGAGGAACAGGGGTTGCAAACTTTAAACTTGAGGGTAAATGTAACCTGGATCCTTTAAATTCTTTCAATCAAGGTGCAGATGGCACAAGGGCAACTCTGGCCCCAGAGCTTTAGTCCTATTGCAAAAGTTGGGCAGAGGAATGGATCTGGGAAATTGCTTGATTTGGATGTGTGTAGTATGTACAGATGAAATGTGGGAAATGACCCTGTACAGATACCAGCAGGACAACTGGAGGGGAACTACCTCCCCCACAGAGAGCTGCAGCTCCTGTTATGGTGAGACACAACCATGGTTTGCGCCTAAATGGTTTATTTGGTAGTGATACCCTTGTTTGTGTAACTTACAAGAACTCAAAAAGTTACCTAGTTCCTGACTGAGGTGGACTATGGCCCCCATTGCCTCTTTTCTCCTTACATTCCACCCCTAGAAAATAAAGTTTAAATTACCCAACTTCATTTTTAAAGCTACTGGAAATCACTTTTCCTGTCCAGCAACTTTTTTATGAGAGTAAGGTTTGTTTGCATTACAAATCACATTCTTGATCTTGGTTCAGGCAGAGGGGGTGTCCTTTGTGTGATTTCCAAAGGACTTCATGATTTCTCTTTCCCTTCTTCTCTGTCCTTTTTGTCCTGGACTTTGTGGTCATATTGCAGTAAGCTACACCCTAGAGATTAGCAGGACAGCAGTAATGTATGGAATGGGAGTTCTTAGGTCAAATCTAAATGAAGTTCCCATTGAAAATTGCCAAAAAATTCCTTAGTTGGTTAGGATGACTGTAGAAAAGCATGAGACAGCTTCCTCACCATATGCCTAGAAGATCTGGATTTCCATGCCTTGGAAACTGCCTAACAGAACTGAGGTTTGTTTGGGATGGGACACTGGAACAGGCTGCCCACAGAAGTGGTGGAATCGCCATCCCTGGAAGTGTCCGAAAGGTGTGAACATGGCTTGGTGGTGAATACGGCAGTGCTGAGGTAACAGTGGGACTCAATATTTTCCTAAACAATTGTGTGGTTTATGATTTGGAGGACGGTGCGTGGCACTGACTCCATGGCACGGACCATGGTGTTGATGCTGTGTTACACAGGCACATTTTCTTTGGACACATGAGTTACTGCACAGGTCAGTGGAGTTCATGGGCCCACTGAGAAGCAGGAAGGAAGAAAGAGAATGCCTTCTGTAGCCTGGTGAGCTCAGCAAATGAAGTGACACGTAAGATTGCAAACTTCAGGTTGTCAATCACACCACTGAGAGATGTGGTGACATCAACCATGTGACTCTCCCATGGAATGTGTAAAGAGTCCTGGATGTGATGAAATTAAGCAGTACAAAAGCAAAGACAGACATTATAATGACCCCCAAGGACCTGTGGAGTCTCCTGTGAGGAAGCTAATGTACCTTCATCCTTCACCTTTTTTGTCATGGTGCTACACAGTCCCCCACAAATAAATGAGTCCACACTGCAAAAACATTCCCCATTGCTGGCCATCCCATTTGCTGCCACATCCTATGACAATGTCCCTTAAAGCAATGACAGCTTCCACAATATTTTTTGGGCTCACTTGTGAACCCTGGAATACAACAGGCAATGGAAACACCAGGATGCACTTGGACTGACTGGATTTTATTCCTATGCAAAATGGTGATAGCTTCTCTTACAGACTTAATCTGTTTCTAACTTATGTTTTAACTTTTTGGTTTGATGTTTTATGAAAATTCAAAGTCTTGTGATTTGAACCCTCTTTTTGTTATATTCCTCTCATCCTGCTGATCATAGTATTTCTTGTAGAGTCCCAAGTTTCCACCAAACCAGTGCAAGAAGCCAAATGAAACAGAATAGTCTCACTCCTGAAATTCTGGTATGTGTCTTTCTTGTATGGCTTGTCTATTAGACTTGTCTTCTGCTTCCCCTGGCCACAAGCGTTTTGTAATAGCAACTTAAAATAACATAACACTTGCTATTGCTGTTGTTGGATTATCACCAAAATGTTGTTTGGTATTTAATTTCTGCATTTAATTTCTTGATACCAGAACACATTTTCCAACTTGGGAGAGCTTAGTGTAGATATCTTCTGGTTGGCTTGTCAGAGACCCAGGCTACAGAGGTCCATTACATGTTCCATGCTGTGCACAGTGTCTTGGCTACAGTCTTGTTCCTCTTAGTTCGTGGCTGCAACATCCCCACTTTGCTTTTGTGGGGTGTTCAAATTTTTCCTGTTCTTTCGCAAACATTTGAAAAATTTCTTCTCAATGTTAGTGCCTTGTGCTGGTCCATCTTCTCACCAGAGAGGAGTCACCAGAGGGACTGCTTGTGAAAGAAACTCTTAACCTCGCTCCTGCTTCCTTTTCCTTAGTCTCATATTAGCACACAAATTTAATTTTCCATTACTATCAATTACTATTTTGTTACTATTCAGTAACTATACCAGTTCCTTCTGAACTTTGTAGGATACTGGTTTTTTGTGTAATAAAAAAGCAAGAAGTCTCTGCAACTTCTAATGCACTAAGGACAAAGAGTAGCTCAGGGCCATGAGTAGTGTGGATGGGTTAAACCACAAAACTAAAGGCCAATTATACTTCGGATTTCACAGAACCATAGAAAGGCTTGGGTTGGAAGGGACCTTTGAAATCATCTCATTCCAATCGCCCTGCCATGGGAAGGAATACCTTCCACTAGACCATGTTGCTCCAAGCCCCATCTAGCTTCTCCTTGAACATTTCCAGGGATGGGACAGCCACAGCTTCTCTGGGAAACCAGTGCCAGGGCCTCGCCACTCTCTGGGAAGTGAGTTTCTAATCCAGAATTCTCCTCTTTTATTTTAAAACTGTTGTCCCTGATGCCCCCTGGATTTGTATGGGTTTCTCTGCCACAATTTCAATTTCTGTTTTTTTTCAGGTACAGCTACTCAGAATTCATTGTTTCATATGAAAAAAAATAAATAGTTTTGCCAAAATAATAGGACTTGATTATAATGTGTCTTGGTTTAGAAGACAGGTATCTGCTAAGGAGGGCAGGAGCCTCCCTTGGAATAGAAGATGTAACCCCCTTCCCTCCGAATTGTTATAATTTTGGAATCAAGGGGCTTTCAGGCAAAGATATGAGGAGCAGGAATAACAGTTCTTTACTAACAGATATATATAACAAGGCAAACAAACAGCAGTAACTGTGGCAGTGATACCAAACAGAGCAGATTCAGAGCAGCCTCTCCCGGTGAGCAGGGCGGGTGCGATGTTCCCCCGCGGCTGCAGGGGGCGCTGCGGAGCGAGCTCGGCACCACGCGGTGATGGCGGAGGGGAAGTCACTGCACAGACCCTGGGAGGGCAGAGGGACAGGAAACTTCGGGAACAGCAGGCTGGAGCAGGAGAGATGGACCCAAATCCCGCGTTGTGGATGAGATGTACCAAACTCCGGAGCTGCAGCAGGACCTCCAGACGTCTCGGCAGGCAGGGGGTGCCGCAGCTACAGTGTAGCAAAAACTCACAGCAGCAGCAGCCACAGCAGCAGCAGGAACAGCAGCAGAAAGCTGAAGCAGCAGCAGCGGCAGAGAAGCGGCGGCAGAAAGCAGCGGCAGCAGCAGAGAAGCGGCGAGCAGCACAGCCTCTGTCTCTCCCCTCCGGATCCCCGAGCAGACTGAGCCAGGCTGTGCCTGCTTCCCGTCCCGAGTTTCAATTTCGCGCGGCCTCTCTGCCCAATGAGAAGCTCAGGCACAGAGGGCAGCTGGCTGGACCCTCCCCTGTGGCCAGGTCCCTTTGTTTTCTCTTAAGTGCCCAGCAATTTGTTCCTTAGCAACACAACATGGGGAAAAATTCCTTTTAAGGAAAAAGAAAGAACAGGGAACTTCTAAAACCCCAACAAATGAAAGTGCAAAAAGATTGCTGTTTGGGAAAGAATGACCGTTTAATTGGATGCTTCACTTTTGAAACATGAGCCCATGATGTTGTATGTATCTGTTTTTCTTTTATGAATGCTGAAGGACTTTGCTGGCAAAAAATGTACATGAGTTCTGAATTCAACATATGATTTCACTCTGTCCCCCTCAAAAACATGTAATTATTGACATAAAAGACAAATCAAAGGGTCAGGTGTCTTTACTGGATGCCACCTGCATGAAGCTCTCTAGGAATGTGGCCAGGCTTCTCCAGCCATGCTGCAAGCTCCTTCTTGTTTTCCAGGACTGTAAACAATCCTATGCAGGTGTGTCACAGCAAACCTAAGCCAGAACAGCCCAAACTGCATCATGCTGTAAATGGTTTCCTGTTACTTTCCTTCTGTTTGAAATCAGTAAAACCCCTGTCAAGTTACAAAGAGGAGAAGGCCTGGGACAGTGTTTTACAGTTACAGTGTTATAGTAACATTCCCGTATCTGACTTCTGCCCCCCCGCCCCCTTCCTGATCCCGCCTTCCGTACTTCCCCATGGTACCTGCTCTCTCCTCCCCTTTCACCCTCCTCCCAGGAGTCCCAGCTACCAGGGGAGAGGAGACAGGGACCCTTCATTTTTAAGACACAGAAGCTCTCTTTGGTACCTTTCCCTTCGTGGACCCATCCTTCCACAATTTAGGCTGCAAGAAACATCTGCCGTGGAAACCCATGAAGGCCCTTTCCTGTTCTTTACCAGCAATGAAGCTAAGTGTGTGTGTATAGCTGTAAGTGCATGCAGCACTTACTGAACAGCCACAAGCAGGAGATATTTCTAGGGGGTTGCAGCACCCCAACGCAGGTAAACTGCAACAGTTTCCTGTGAAAAACAACACCTAATCTGTTTTTATATTACAGTTTGAGTGTGGTGGCAGGCAGGTCTTCTTCACGATCTCATGACAAAACAAATAGCTCAAAAAAATCAAGTTAATACCAGAAAATCCCCAAATTATTTAATCTGGTCATACCATGTACCATGACATTATAAATATGAATTTTTCACTATGAGAATGAATTCTTCACTATGGGGTTAGAACTAGATGATCTTTAAGGTCCCTTCCAAACCAAATCATTCTGTGATTCTATGTGTCAACTGGAATAGAAAAATTATGCTTTTTACCAATCTGCATTTAATTTTTTATTCTGCTGTTCATGCATCTCCCATACTCTGCTTTTATAGGTGAACTTTTGTAATACAACTTCTAAGCACAAAAGGCTTGTGCTGAAGCAAGGAAGATTCTGCTGGATGCGAGTGACTGGAACATCACCTAGCAATGATCGGTTTTGTATTGGTACTGAACTGCCACTCTAAAAGCCACAAGGGAGTATTGTTGTTTTGGGGAAAATGTGTTAACCTCACCAAACTGTTCAAATGGTAGGAAACACAGCTGGATCAGCTGTGGCTTCTAAGTCAAAAAGTACGCAGGAGTCCTTTTCATGTAGCCTATGGAAAAAAACCCACATGAATGTAGTGTGTGAAAATGATGAAGCCCTAATGTTAGGGCCTGTCCACAAACTGACTCCATGTTCATAGAATTTTCAGAAGGTTGTATTTATTATTTCATTTCAATTCTTTCATTTCATTCCATGCAAGCAGGTAAAGATACAAAAAATGCAGAAGCAAAATCAAAAGGCTTTTTCTCTCTCTCGCAAGCAATGTCTGCTCGCCGAGAGATCGTCTGTCTGTCTGTGTCTGTCTGTATCAACAGCACAGTCTCACAAATATGAAAACGAAGACAAAGCTTTTTCATTGGTCAAGGAAAACACCTTACCAAAACATCTTTCTCATGTTTACATTCCTCATCAAAAATTCTCCTGGGAAGCTGCGAATTTTCCCCTTAGAAATGGAGTGTTACAATTCAAGACAAGTGTTACAACTCAAGACAACTTAAAAAAGAAATTGCTTTTCTCAAGCTTGTTGCTGTGATCCCTCTATGATCCACTAAAAAGTCAGCCCACAATTCCTCCTTTTCCGTATCAAAAAGAAAAAAAGAGAGAAGGGAAAACTGGTGTTGTTTCTCTTTCTGCAGGGCCCAAGCAGAAAGTGGAACAAACCCAGCCCCAGAGGTTCTTCAGGAATACCATCCAACAGAACCTTAGCGGGGTGCTGACTTGGAGTGGTCAGAGAAACTCTAGAACAAGGCATCAAAGCAAAACCCAAAAAAAACGCAAATGTTCATTTTTGCTTGTAGAAAGACCATCTGGCTTCCTTCTGCAGGTGCCTCTTGGCTTTTTGCCTGTTGGCTTCATTCTGCAGGAGCCTGTCAGTTCTGTTTCTGTTGCTGCCGCTCAGGGCGAATGCATCTTGCAGGTACCCAGCTCATCCCAGTATCTGTGGAGACACAGGTATACCCACGACCCCAAGTGACAAGCCCACACAGGCCGTCCCATTTATTTCTGGATAGATCCTGTATCCAGGCTTTCACTCAGGGCGGACACATCTCTCCTGCAGGCTGCAACGAGAGAAAATGATTCAAGAAAGACAAAATTGTCTGCATTGGAAACAATTAGGTACACGTAAAGCTCTCCCAATCGATCCTGCGTGGGCTTTCCACGTGTTCCCGCTTTCTGTATTTTTAAAAAATGTGAAATTTGTATGTCACACCCCACAGTTATTTCCTGTGTGATGTAGACAGAATCTTTGCCAGTGTCACAAAAGGAATGCCTAATTTTCAAAGCCTAGCTCCTTTAGGCAGAGACCTTAATGTCCTTTTCTCCAGTGTGAACAAACTGCCCACAGAACAGAGGAGAAATTGCCCTGCACAGACATGAACCCGCAGATTTCTGCAGTGTGTGGGCATTTTTATTTTTACTTTCTTTTTCCACATCACTGGAAAAAATTTCTGGCTGAGGTGCTACCACAGAAGGTCAGACACCTGTCAGCCCTGTCATCTTACCTTTTAACATGAAACGCTGACAAATTTTTTTTTTTGCTTTGAGTGTGCAAAACTCAAATTGGAGTTGCTCACTCCAGCATTTTCAAGAGCAGAAACAAAACTGCATTGTTGATTTCTTGCAAAAGCAAGCAATCCAAATTTTTGAGATCAATTTCAGATGTCTGCTATCCAAGCAGATCTAAAAGTTTGACTCCTAGACACCTCCAAAGAGAACCCTGTGGTGGAGGCCTCTGGACAGTCTGAAGAAATGCATGCCTGTCAAGAGAATCTTCCCCATAAAAACTGCACTCCCACCCCATGGTTCCCAGGCCACCAGTCCTCCTGAAGTATTCTTCCAACACAGGCCGTTGGCTTAGTAGCTCTGTGGTGTTCTTCCCAAACCTGCAGCAGTCTTTGCAGAAGGAAGACTGCAGCACTTGCATGTGTCAAACTTCGAGGCTGGCTTTCAAAACATCTGGGATTCAGTGGGAGTAGAGCAGATGACGAGACATCCACAAGGAAAGAAATCTGAGGAGATCCAAAACTGCCGTGTCCACAATTCCATCAGATGTCTCTGGGGAAAAACAACTTACAAGGAAAGTGAGAATTTCTCATAAATTCAATGACAGAAAGATCGGGTGAAGAAACCATAGGTACCTGACCCATAAATTCTGTAGCAATGACTCCAGGAAGCTCAGAAGCCCCGTTCAGAGCCGCTATGGTAATAAAATTCACACCAGCTGCCTTCGACAGAAACAAAGTGAGGCATGTGTGCAGTAGCACACGCCCAATACAATGATTTTTGTGCTTGAACCACAGAAAAGGGGAAAACCTCGCTTTGCAAGGTTTCTGTGGTTTCCTGATCTGTCTGGACCTCTTTGTCAGATGTTCAGACCACTTTGGCTGTGTTTAAAGAAGCTTCAATCATGGAAAAGGGGAGAACCTCGCTTTGCAAAGTTTCTCCACTTTCCTGATCCATCTGGACCTCATTGTCAGAGGCTGAGACAGCTTTTGTCCCATACTTGTGGATAAACCCACCATTCTGCACCCCCACTGTCCCTGGAAGCTCAGGGACAGAGCCAAGAGGGGGGTGTTCGGTCTGTGCTGCAGACACAGACCCTCCCGAAGAGGGAGAAAGGGCCGGTAAGAGCGGGTGCACACCCCCCCAGGAGCCGTGGTCAGGGCAGCAGCCGCCCTCCTCCTCGCTCGCTGCCGCGCAGAGAGGGAGGAGTGAGTGCCTGGCCGCGCGGGGACAGCGCGGGGGCTTTCCAGCCACAGCGGGGAAGGAGGAGAGCGAGTGCCCAGGGAGAGCAGTGCTGCGTCGACCCTGCTCTGCAGGGCATGTACGGGCCCCGACGGAAACTTCATGGGAGAAACCGCCACTGCGGCTGCAGAGTAAGCAGGGGGGCCATCCCGCCTCTGCCTCCACCACCTCCACCACCACTGCCCAGGGAGCACGGGCAGGCCAATCAGCTGCGCGGGGAAAGGCGCCGCAGAAGCCGTGGGAGGAGCTGCAGACGACCTCCCCCATCACCAGCCGCCTCACTGGGGGAAGGCGGGGGGAAGGGTGCGGGTGAACCTACCGCGCAACCGTGGCCGCGCAACCATCGCCGGGCGGGGCCGCTTCCCCCGTGCTGCGCCACCATGGCGTGGAGGGGCTCTGTGCTGCCGCTCGGCGCGGCCCCACCGGCAGGGAAGGTGCAAACTCAACACTGCTGGCCATGCGGGCCAGCGAGGTCCGCCCCGGCCATGCTCCCTCTGCTGCACCGCTTAAGTTCGGTGCGGGACCGGGCATAGCCGCTCCGTTGTGAAGAGCGAAGCCGCGCCCGGGCCGGGCTGCCCTGCTGCATGGAACTGTTAAAAACGACCAATTAGAGCCGTAATTAACGTTAATCAATTTATTAATAACAGCTGGGAACAGCAGAAGAACTAATCAAACTGCCAGCGACAAGGCAGAACCTAAAATGACAGCTCGCGCGTGCTGGATGCTCCCCTGCGTGACCGAAGGAGGAGGACCAGGCTCCGTCCCTGGGGAGCCTTTTTCAAGTCTCTGAAGGGATCAAAAACGCACCAATCAGGTTGGCTCGTTTGAGTCTTTTCTGATTGGCTCTTTCGAACGGTGTGTTTCTAGCCAATCGTTTGTCCAGGGGAAGGTTTGATTGGATGGAGTTTTGGTCCAATCCTCATCATAGCTGGTGGTGTGATTGACAGGAGTCCTTAATGCAGTGTCCTTGGTGGAAGTTTCTGGCAATTTCCAGTGAAGGAAGTTTCTTCACTTACGCCACTCGGTGGTCAAACATGAGAACTGACCCGTACACCCGGCCACAATCAGAAACCTCATGAACAAACTAATTTTGGAACTTGTGAAACAGTTAATCAAACAAGTAACAAATTCAACCATGATAACAAGCTCAACAGTCCATTTAACCCCTCTAGTTCCCCAAAAATTCAAACATGTGATTCATTTCTCACAGAATGGGGGGCGGAAAAGCAGCAGAACAACAGGCTGTTCACCCCCCCTCCATGATCCCGGGTGGCCCTGCGGTATCTGCATGGCGTGGCCAGCCAGCGGGGGGTGCCCAAAAACACCAGGAAAAGAGCACTGGGCAGGGGCAGAGTTGCAGAGGGAGAGACAGGGGGTATTATAAATACCTTCCCTGAGTCTGGTGGGAGGTAACTTCTTGCAGCCTCCAGCTCCCGTCTCCTCTGGACTTTCGGTAGATCTGGCTTTTCCACCCATTCCGGCATTCCAGACAAGCACCACCCTGGTCAAGGCAATCCAAGCTGGAAGAATCTCACAACCAGTCCCATCCTGCTGTTCAGGTTGCCAACCGACTTTCGTATCCACCATCTGCCAAAAATGCAGGTTGAAGGCATCCCATGGGTCTTGCACCGGTCAAATTCCATTTTTTTGCAGCCACCGCAGGAACTGCAGGAAGAAATTATCTGAGACCATGCCTTCATTGTATGTTATCAGAGTTTTCCATATAAAAAGCACAGTCCATTCCTCAGTAGAAAGTTGATGTTCCATGTCCAGACAGCTTCTCAGCAGTTCCATCATATCTGGAAACTTCTCAATTTTTGCTGAACTCGGTCTGATGCCATCTGCGGAAACTAGGCTGCTGGTCCTCCTCTGTGCAGTTCAGATGGACACCTCGGGGTCACCAGTTGTGAAAATGACGAGGCTCTAATGTCAGGACCTGTCCACAAACTGACTCCCATGTTCACAGAATTTTCAGAAGGCCTAGATTTATCAACAAGAACAGAGAGCAAGCTTCTTCTCTCTCTGGCTATGTTAGCGGGGAGATCTGTCTGTCTGTCCGTGTGTGTGTTGGTGAACAGAACAGTGCAACACAAAGTATGAAAACAAAATCCAAAATAGAATTTCTCATTGGCCAAGGAGAATACTTTTTTAAAACATTCCTCATATTTACATTCTTCTCTACTTGAGAACAACTGTGACTGATCTTGGTGGTGTAAGAATCTTTCTCAGGCAGAAAATGCCTAAAAAATCCTTCCTGGGTTTCCACAGTAGTGGACCAACATCTTGCCTCTCATCAGGACCCATGCCACTACTGTCTCTCATGCACTGGTCCAACAGTATGATGCAGTGTGAGTTCTGTCTCAGCTTGGCACATTGTCGTGCTCCAATGGAGGGAACTGCGAGGAGTTCTTTCCAAAAATGGATGGTCGGGAACAAAATGAAGCCAAATGCGGCAAACGTATCTGAGAACCATTTATTGATAACAAAAAGGAGAAGGAAAAAAGAGTTGTCGGAGTGAAAGAGGGCTAGAAGAGACAGAAAAGAAGAAGGAAAAATGGAAAAGGACTAGGAGAGAGGAGAGAGAGGGGACAGAGAGAAAAAGAGCCTGTTACCACCAGCAAGTCAGGGCAGTGCTGTTGGTGTTCAGGTGGCAGGGCGTATGCACACTGCCTGCTTGCAAACAGGCTGGGTCTCAGTGAGCCTGGGCGGCTCCTGGAGGGGCGAGGCTCCAGAGTGCAGATCCCACGGTGATGGCACTGGACACACGGTGAGTGGGCGCTCAGACGGGAGGACCAGGACCCAGGACAGGGTCACGGGAACCAGCCAGATTGGGGCAGCAGAGCGAGCAGTGACGGCTGGATTGGCATGGCAGGGTTGGAAGCAGGCAGCCCAGGCAAGGACACAGGGTGAAGTGGCAAGGTGGCGGTCAGGGGCACAGGGAAGTAGGACAGGTGCGAGGGTGAGCCAGTGAGGGCAGGAGAGCCAGAAGGCAGGCTGGGGCAGGGGAAAGGAGGGGGCGAGTGGGCCAGCAAACCAACAGTAATGAGCCCCTCTGAGCAGCAACATAGTTTTTATACTCTCCTGGCCTCTCCCAGAGTCTGCCCACTAACAGGGAACCACTGGTCCAGTCCAACCTTCCTGTGCCATCCATTGGTGGAAAGCTCTTCGTGACCTGATTGGAGAAGTCCCTCCCTACTGTCTCCTACTGCCTGTGCTGTGTAGGGTGTTGCCAGGAGAAGTCTCCTCAGAGACAAGGCTTCCCCAGTCCTGGTTGCCTCCTGCAAGTGGCAGATGTACACTCCCTGCCCCCACATACCTCCAACAGCCCTGACAACCAGAGTTGAAGCAAACTAAAATGACTGAATTCAAACTGAATTGGCTCCTCACACACATTTATAATAATGTATTTCTTTTTCCAGTAGAAAACTGTTATAATAACACAGTGATTTTGTGCATGTGTGACACTTCTCTATGATATGGCAGCTGGGGACATGGTTTAGTGGTGAACAGAGTGGTGCTGGTTTAAGGAGTACTCAATGATCTCGGAGGACTCTTTCCAACCTTAATGACTCTATGATTAGTGTTTTCCTTATCCTAAGGCCCTTCTTCAAATAAACACCAGTGGATTGCTGATCAGTTCCCTCCTTTGGGGAAAGCATACCTTTGTGGTGAAGAGGCTTAACAATGGCTGGCACCCCCAAAATCTCTGTGATCCCAGACTAATAAATCTCTTGCTCTGCTCTTTGCCTTGGGTCCCCAAGCCTTTGGCCATCTACCTTCTCCACAGGGTAGTGTAAAGATAAAATCCATTTGTGATTCTGAGTTGCTTGGATACTGTTGGCACTTAAGGCAAAATTAAAAGTCCATAAATAGAAAAATTCATCTTCTATAGTCTTTTCTGTGGTCTTCAACCCTCCTCATGTAATTAACCAACGGCTGTGTCTTTCCTTTGGCCAGTTTGACATTCTAAGCTGCTGCTCATCTGGTGTCCTCACTCAGCAGCTCTCCACAGGTCCCTGTAACTTCTCTCCCTAATTAGTGGCTTTTAATTAGCAAATCATCACTCTCTTCCAGCACAGTTCCTCCCTTCCCTGATGTTCCTGGTGATACTTGAAGAATAAGACCCAACTGACATCCTCTTCAAGGGCTTTCCCCTCACTATCTGCTCCTCAAGAGGAAGTTGTGCTCAATTTTAGCCTTTTTTTGCTGTTAAATTATATGTTATTTATATAAAGAGAGATGCTCTGACTATCTGTCCATGACCTTTACTACTTAATTCAATTCCAAGTTTATGAGTTAGACTAAAAAATCCATAGAAGCCATAGCTATGACTGTACAAATACGATGATGCAGTGATGTGCAAGGTGTTTGTAGTTCTGATATGAGATAAAGTGTTTTACAGGATTAAGATGATTTAGCTGGGTTCAAAGGGAGTGTACATCAACCAGTCCATGCTAACAGTAGAAGAGCTACACTGGTTGAAACCTGCTTATGAGCTTCAATTCCATTAATTTTTTAATATTTTAAACTGCCTTTCACTATATTCCCAGATGAACTTTCCCCTACATAGAAGGTCAGAAGGTACCACTTTGGTGACTATAAAAGAACTAGAAGTCTTCTTCTTCTGGCTTCTTCTGAATTTTCAAAAGCCACTTTTATCTTTTTTATACCCTTTCTTCTGACTTAACGGCAATACACGTGGTCCCAGTAGCCTAACTTCATGGGCTACAACTCTCCCAGTAAGCCAAACAAGGCCAGAGCATGGTCATGTGCTTGTCAAGACCTTAACTGTTAAGACAACAATTGCTATTCGTGCAAAGCAACCTGAAATGGTTATTTACAGATCTGAGCACATGCTTCAGAGCAAATTCTTCCTGAGTGGAAGCCCTGAAGCAAAACTCAGCATTTTGCTACAACAAAGCAAAATCTCATTTGAAGATTATAGAATCACAGAATGGTTTGGGTTTGAAGTGACCTTAGAGCTCATCTGGGTGTGAAGTGACCTTAGAGCTCATCCAATTCCACCCCCTACCTTCCAGTATATCAGGGTGTTCTGAGCCCCATCCAACCCAGCCTTGGGCACTTCCAGAGATGGGGCAGCTACAACTACTCTGGACAACCTGTGTCAGGGCCTCACCACCCTCACAGGGAAGAATTTCTTTCTAATATCCAGTCTCAATCTACCTGCCTTCAGTTTAAAGCCTAATCCATGTTTTCATGTCACTGGGTTCTTTGTTTTAGGCTTTAAATGGTTAACTTCACATCTTAGCTGGTCTTCTTCCTCCTTTTGTAGCTGATCATAAATGCTGTGCAATGAATTCCATTTATTAGGTAACATTTGTAGGGTACATTAGATGTGAACAGTATTTTATAGATTACATGTAAGACATACTTCCTGTCTAGGATACTTTGAAATCTAAAGTAGTCAAGTTAAACACATGGCAGGGCATGAGAAAATATTTCATCACAAGGATTATGTGAGGTTGCCAGGGATTAGAAAAGAGGAGTGCTTCTTGGAGAACTGAATTTTAAGCAGTGCTTTGAAGAAAAGAGGACATTTGACAGATGAACACAGAGAAAGGGAAAAGGCACAAGGCCAAGAATGTGAAGTGATTAAAAAAAAAAAAATTAGATGAGAAGACAGAGATAAACCAGTGCACTGAGAAATTATAGTCTGGATCTTGGTCCTGAGTAGAAGATCTCCAGTTATGAAGGTTGGGGAGTAGTGCAGGTAGAAAAGGAGAGGTCTTAGGACAGTTCTGTTTATAACTTCAACTGTGTGATTGAATACTGTGTGATTTGTTGGTCTCCAAGAGCGAAGTGTGGAATTGGGAATGAAAGAAAAGCATAAGTGATGTGCTGCACCAAGGACAGAAAAGGAGGAAAAAGAGTCAGAGGTCTCTGAGTCAACCCAAGGTGGAGAGGTGCGATCTGGAAGGAAAATGTGTTCACTTCTGGGAACAAGAAGCATGTTTGAAATGCAGGTCTTGGTAGTGAGAGGTCCCTGTGTCAAGATAGAGGGGGAAAAGAGGTCAAAACCCAGTGCCAAGGTCCATCATGGTTGGATAGCAGGAGAAGCATGGACAAAATACTTCAGGAGAGAAGGTGGATAGAAGGAAAAATGGAGGATCAAAATCATGATCCAGCCCAACACCAGTACACAGACTAAGATTAGAGGTAGAGGAGCCCTTGCAGAAATGTTTGTGGGAAAATATTCAGGGACACCTTATTCAACTTTTTTCTGTCAAAGACATTGTTCTCTCTGTCTTCTCCAATGTAGAGAGAACAGCTGCTTCTGCCTGGATGTGGCCATTGTTGCTTATTATAGAATCATGGAATGGTTGGGTTAGAAGGGGCGTTAAAGATCATCTAGTCTAATTCCCTGACATGGACAGGGACACCTTCCACTAGATCAGGTGGACTTCCAAAATCACAAGTCTATGCTTTTCCATTCTATGTCTTATCCTTGATAAAATTCCCCTTCAGATAAATCTACACCTTGCAGAAACCTTAATGGCTTTTGTTGAGCATGACTGTTGCTTCCCTGTGCTCCCCGTCTGTGTTCACCTGTCTGCCCCTTGCTTTATTCTTTGACTGTGAGTCAAGTAGACTCTCCCATTGACCTTCATGGTTCTGCAGTGATGCAGGAAAGCCATGTCCTCGTATAGATTTTCTGCCCTGGTAGCTGAGGCAGAATGGGTTATCACCCTTCTCTTGGCAGGACTGGTAGAGCTCTCTCCCTTGGGTTTAGTAATATGTGTCAAAAAGAACACTCCACTTTTATGTTGCTTTAATTTGTACAAGAACCTGAGTTAAAAATTAGCATCATGATGTGGATTCAGGAATTGGTTTGGAGCACCTAGCTGGACATAAGATCTGAGAAATCTCTTGGGTTAGCAATATACATGCAGAGCGAATGAGCTGTCTAGAGCAGCACCAACATAACAGAAGAGAGCTACCAGCAACTGATGAGTGGGGAGGTGGGTGGATTAAAGACAAAAATATAGAAACCCATAAAAAAAAATCAGGAAGACAGCTTTTTTTTTCCTTTTTTTTTTTTATGCCTGTGCTTGGTGCAACAGTTCCCAGGAAAAAAAATGAGGATATAAAAATAACAACCTTTTACAAGCCAAAATTTGACTATGCATAGAAAAACAAACTCCTCTAAAAGCAGCTGCTGTTTTGTATGTTGGCCTTAAAGCACATAGTATTATGAAACTTGGAATAATATTTAGCAACTGCAGTAATCCCATTATTTTATTTTAACGGTTGTTCACTTGCATCCTGTTTATAAGATGTCCCTGAGCATCTGCAATATTACAAAGATGTATTGTCATGACAAGGTGATTAGACAAGATTGTTTGCTTGGGGTGGTGGTGATTAATTATGGTTTAATTTATAGTCTAGAAAGTAAGTGAAGCATGTTAACACTTTGGTCTTCAGCTTGTCCAAATTGACCTGGGCCATTTGAAGACGAAACTCTGGTCTGCCTTTTTATTCTTGGTTTTACTCAAAATCAAGTAATTTAACAAGACCTTGTAATTTGTTTACATATCTGCACTATGGTTTTTTGGCATTATCTATGCTGTGTTTTCTTTGATGATATTACCCAAACCATGTAAATCATCTGGGATTGAACTTGAATGTTTGTAAAAAATCTGATATTTACCTTCAGAGCTTTTAACCCAGGAAGTCAGAATGAAATAGGGAATCAGGCGAGGGCTGTGTAAAGATTCCAAGTTCAGTGAAAATTTACTAGGTTATAATGTTTTCTTCAGCAAATGCTCCCATGCAAGGATGTCCTGGAAGATATCTGTGCATGACTGAGAAATCTTATGCTGCTTGTAGAACTTGAGACTGGGGCCAAGTGCTTGCACAACTACTTGAGTGACTGCAGACTTACAACATAGGCAGGAGGTAAAAAACTCTCTTTCTTACCAGCCTGAGCCCTGAGCATCTTCACTGACATACTGGAGGCATGTAAGTCATCGAGTAGTTTAGCAAGGTGGGCAAAGCTCACAGCCAGTTTCCATGCTGGTAAGTTGATTTCATCATACCTTGCAGCAAAAGAAGCAAAAGCAGAGCAACAGCAGAGCCTGTGTCTCATTTGACCATCTTGGTGGCTGCCTTTTGCCAGTGTAGTAGGGACAACCTGCATGGCCGTAGTCTCTCCTCCACTCATCCTGCAGATAAACAAGAGGATTCTCTGCAAAGACCTATCTGGCAGCTAGAAACCCCCATCTGAACAGTTTGTACAGTAGTAACAGGGAGTGTTTGCGATAGCAGCCAAAAAACCTATGTTCCTGGAGTGCGGGAGTGTGCAGGAGCAAGTCCAAAATCAATAATACCCAGAAAAATAACAACAATTAGTGTGAAAAACGAAGTTTACTCTCTTGGTAAATTTTAAAAGTTTTAATAAAAGGTTTAATAAAAGAACGATAGGAGACAGAAACAAAGCAAAGGGTTAAATGGCCGGGTGCTTGGCATGCTGCCAAGAGCACACCTTAACTCAGAACACATTTCTTTAAATGTGCCAGCATGTTGCATATTCACAGACTCTCATGTATGATTCAAACATTCCTTTTTGGTGCTTTCTTGGTTTCAAGCCCCCCCCCCCCGCCCCGTTTCATTCTTTGTGGTTCTGTTCTGCAGCTTGTCGCTCCACTCCCTGATCAATAAATCCTTCTTTTGGGGTCCTGAAGTCTGTCACCGTTCTCTTCATCCAGATAATCCAAGAATGTGGGGGATTTCCTTGATTATCTTTGTTATTCTCTGAGTTAGTTATATAAACAAAAGAAACACTCTACATATCATGCTATAATCTTAAGAAACATATATATATATATCACACTACTATTTCTAAGAACCTACATTCATGCAGCAAAGTTTTCATACATTACACATATAGCATTCATTTTAGTATTTGCAAAAAACCAATATTACAATATGTATTTATAACATTAGCATACATACACAATTAAACCTCCCTGCCTAAAGTATCAGCTCAGAGCATGTATTTACCTACTTATACTAACTACTAAAAATAAACAGATTAAAGTCACAAACCTACTGTGTGAGTAGGTAGGGTAAAAAACATCACATGTGAAGCGTAGCATGTGATATAAATTCCTCTGTGCAACATGTTCAGGCTCCCTTCCCATCTCACCCTCCTTGCAGCAGTTTGGATTGAGTTGCTGGGCAATTCTTGCCAACAAATACCAGGACACTGCATCTGCTTTGTGTCTATATTGTTATCAATTATCTGCAGCTACTGCAGCCACATTTCCAGGCAAAAGTTACCAGAAATTCTTACCTTACTTTGGGTTTTTTTTTTTTTTGCTTATTTGGTTTTCTAGTGTTTGTTCGCTGGAAGACACCAGGTTAGGACTCAGATCCCAAGTTTGTTTTCTGACTTTGCCACAGATTCATTGGCATTGTGGGAAACAGGTTGCACTCATGGCATGTGTTGGAGGTTAGGATTGCTCCTTTTGTTTTCTTTCTCTCAGGGAATTTTCTTCTATCTATCTATCTATCTATCGATCGATCTATCTATCTATCTATCTATCGATCGATCTATCTATCTATCTATCTATCGATCGATCTATCTATCTATCTATCTATCGATCGATCTATCTATCTATCTATCTATCTCCAAACTATCTATTGCTAAGAGACAATAACAACCAGTACTTAAGAGACACAAAAGCAGTAGCCACTGAGAAGGGGCAGGAGTGCAGCTGGCGGGCATTCTCTTGGGAAGGGAAATGAGCCTTTGCTCATGAGAGCAGCCATTGAAGTGGGATTTTATTGGCACCCTGCCTCACTGGAAAAGGACCCTTGCCATCTGTTTGAAGCAAGGGGGTTAGAGATCAAGGAAAGATTTACTAGGGGGCTGCTTGCTAAACAATGTATGCTGCTTGCTAACCAATGTATACTGGTTAGTTAACATTTATGACGCTTGTCAAAAGCAGAATGGGAAGATGTAGGACTATTATAAAAAAGGAAGCCACTGTGGCCTGGTTCTTGCTCCTTGGACCCCTAAACCAGCTGAAACTGGCTTTGAGTTTTGGACTGAGACCAAAAGACCAGGGAGCATGCGCGAGGAGGCAAGGTGAAAGGTTCAGCACTGAGGAAGACTCATTACTTCATCATGAGACCCCTGCCCACAATCACCTGGAGGCACTGCACAAGCGCAGAATTACTTTTGAGCTATTACAATATGAAGCGGGGCTAGGTGAGGCTAGGTAATGAATATGCATAGGCATACTGGGAAACTTCATGCATATGTATCTTGCAACCCTATGTATACCAAGTCAAACACTGCCAGTGGCGCGCATGCTTTTGGAGGAGCTATCCCCCATGTGCCCAGTGCTGAAATAAACACATCTGCTTTATAACTTGAGAGTCGTGGAGTCTTTCTGCATATCAGTTTGGGTGCCTCAGGGGAAAAGACTGGGATCCTAACTGTGGGAAATGTAAAAGGTGAGAAGGCTTTTAGTTTGATTCAGAAATACAGCAAGGATTTTAGGTTCAACTGCAACTGCAAAAATCAGAATGTAGAAGATGATACAATAATCTAGACTGCAAGGACATTAGAACAAGGGTTAGTGTTCCTAGTGTTCCTAGGTTTGGCTCAGAGAAGTATTGAAACTGCAGAAAATGTGCTTAGCTAACACACTGAAGTTTTAAGCTTAATAATGGAATATTGCGCATTGTTATTACAAGCATACAAGGGAGTATTGTTTGTAACAGGTATACGTGCGCTTTTTAGTGATTGGTTAGAACACTTGTCTGTAAACTTTAGAAGCATGCTATTGGCTGAAAAGCTTTTAAGAATGTTCTGTAACAAAGAAATCTTGGGTTGTCAGCAGTCATGAGCCATGTATATCTCTTGTGTACAGGAGGCTGATGCCTGAATAAAATAAATAAATTAAAAGCTCATGGAATGTCTGCCTGCTCCCCCGTCCTGAATATGAAGTGGGGCTAAGTAATGAATATGTATAGGTGTACTGGGAAACTTCATGCATATGTAACTTGCAACCCTATGTATACCAAGTCAAACACTGCCAGTGGCGCACATGCTTTTGGAGGAGCTATCCCCCATGCGCCCAGTGCTGAAATAAATACACCTACTTTATAACTTGTGAGTCATGGAGTCTTTCCGCATATCAGTTTGGGTGCCTCAGGAGAAAAGACTGGGATCCTGACCCTCTCCCCCTTCCTAGAGGGCGCATTTCCCCAACTGTGTGTGTCAGCTGCTGCAGAGGAGCCCGACTGCCGCTGCCCAGCCCTGCTGCTTTCTGCTTTTTTGCTACACTATAGTTTTCCACTCACTGCCTGCCAGGACACTCTGCGGCTCCTGCTACATCTGTGGAGTTTCTGATACATTTCGTTTATTACTCTGGGATTTTGCTCATCTCTGCTTTTCCAGCTTGCTGCTTCTGAGGTTCCTGCTACAGCTCATTTTGTCGTCCAGAGGGGCACCAGGGCTGGCTGCCCCCTGTGCGTTTGCAAAGGAAGCCCTTTTCCATCTCTCCTACCAGCTCACCTGCCATTACCCACATGCAGAGATGGCCGAGCTCGCGCCACAGCGCCCCCTGCAGCCCGAGGGAACCATCGCACCCACCCTGCCCGGCCGGGAGCCAACAGCGCCCCCTGCCGGCTGTGAGCGTCACTGCACCCAAGGGGAAAGGGCCTGCGGCCGAGAGAAGGCTGTGGTTGGGTCTCTGGTTTTGTTTGTTGTAGTTGCTGTTTGTTTGCCTTGTTATACATACTAGTAAAGAACTGTTATTCCTTTTCCCATATCTTTGCCTGAAAGCCCCTTAATTTCACAGTTATAATAATTCAGGGGGAAGAGAGTCATATTCTCCATTCCAAGGGAGGTTCCTGCCTTCCTTGGCAGACACCAAGGCAGTATGTGAAGTAATATCAATCTCTGCTCATGTAAGCTGCTCCTTCAGCTTTGTCACTGTTGGCTATGTGCAGCTGGGTCAGATTTCTGAAGTGACAAAAAAGGGTGTTTGCATGGCAAAAGCAAAGAATTAGGATGCTGATAGGCCTTGTCATGTCCACTGTGTTTGATCTAAGAAGCAACAAAGAACAACTCTATCGTGACACCCATATTCCTCCCAGAGGGTAAAGCATGTTGGAATTTCTGTGATCCCTTTCCCCAAAGGCATGGGTTTTGTTCCTGTAAGGGCAGGAAATTAATTTTGAGTCTCCCTTTCTTTTGAGTTGTAGTTGCACATGAACTGTCCCATCAAAGAACCTTTGTTATTTCTGTCTCCTGCGCATGTCTGGAGTAATTAATTCTCTCTAGGATTCTGTCTACATTAGCAAATTGGACATGCCCCTGTCTGCTTTTCAGCACTGAGACCAACTGGCACTTGATACCCCTTTTCCACATTACTGAAGTATATTTGTGACCAAAACATGGTGTCTGAGCATCTTGTGCTATTTCCCAGATTGTGCTTAGTGGCAGTTGAGGAGGGGGTTGTTTCATCCAGGACAGAGGCATCCCAGGGGGAGTTTAGCAGCACTGACACTGACACACAATCTGAGTCCTCATCATGTTTAGTTTAGTGGAGTAGAAGATGTTTAAAAGACTATATTGGATATTAATCTTCACAAGGTATTTGCTTATCTTCTAGAGTTTCTTGATAATCTACAATTTCTTCAGAAATCGGAGAGTCCATGCCCCTTTCTGATTGTCTAGGAAACCTTCAAAGTCCTTGAAATTTCATTAAGAACAAGCTGCATCTTTCCATCTTATTTTAAACTGAGCATATTATGTAAGAAGGATCTATCATTCCTAATCTTTTATGCACATGTGGCTTTGATCTTTTATGCCTCAGCAGATATGGTTTCGTACACCATGTCTTGAGAAACTATAATACAGGGCGCATTCTCATGTAGGAGCATAAGAATTTGCTTTCCGCCTTTGATTTTTTTTCCTAATGAATCCTATTTTTGGTAAGGATAAGGTTAAAAATGTGTCTATCTGTTGCAGCCAGGTATGATGCTGCTACCTTCTGAAAGTGTCTCAGGGAAGAGTTGCTCGGCGAAGCCACACACATGTACACACACTTACACACCAGATAGCTCCAAATATGAGTCAACAGCAAGGAGCCAGGAAGGGCTCTTGTATGGGGTTCCACATGGGTGGGTTTATTGCTCCCACGCACGTAAAGGGGTCCAGCAACAAGAACCAAGGGTAATGGAGAGCCAGTTTTAAGTATGGGGTCAGGAGGAGTGGAGAGAGAGCACCAGGGACCAATAATCTGAGGGCAGGGGGCAGTACACAGGTGGGGTTAGGGTATGGGAGCCAATGGGCAAATAGAGGGGGAGTGGCTGAGGAACAGGGGGCTGGGTGGGTGGGGAAGGGAGAACATACTGGAGCAAGGATGGGGGGAGGCCAACAGGGTTCACCAGGGAAGCAGAACAGGGTGTCCCTGGGAGAAGCCTTTCTGTCACCCTAACTTGGAGGATGTTTCCCTCCTTAGGGCCCAGCCTTCCAGGGGGCTCCCACATCTGTCGTTGCTTTTCGTAGGCAGGTGTCTGTATGGGTAGGTAAACCCACTGCATNGGGTGGGTGGGGAAGGGAGAACATACTGGAGCAAGGATGGGGGGAGGCCAACAGGGTTCACCAGGGAAGCAGAACAGGGTGTCCCTGGGAGAAGCCTTTCTGTCACCCTAACTTGGAGGATGTTTCCCTCCTTAGGGCCCAGCCTTCCAGGGGGCTCCCACATCTGTCGTTGCTTTTCGTAGGCAGGTGTCTGTATGGGTAGGTAAACCCACTGCATCCCTGCTGTGGAGGGAGGCCTGCTCAGAGATAAGAAGAATTGCTCAACTGCCCTGCCAGACTCCTAGATAAGAAAGCCACTTTCTGGCTACACCGAGGAAAAAGGGACCCACAATTCTCTGGGAGATCTTATGTACATCTGTTGTAACCCATTGGCTTGTACCCCCTCACACCCACCTCTGTACCCCTATAAGAACCCCTGTATTTTCCCCAGACCCCAAGGGAAGTTCCGTCCCTGGCTCCCTTCGCTGGGTACTTGATAGCAAAGCTACCTCCTGTGGAACTGCCAAACAGACCCCTCGTGTCTCTCCTCCCCGAGCTGGCCTGGGGGCAGCCTCGCAGGGCAAGAGCTGAAATCACTGAACTGAATATCACTGAGAGCTGACAGCCTGCTGAGGCAGGCACCCTGCTGAGACGCCCCCAGCAGCCGAGGGAACACTGCTGACCTCCTGGAAGGCCTTCTCCAATGAGATTCCCTCTCTGGGATGGTCCTGGCTTCCTGGGCCTGAGCTACAGACCTCAGACCGGCTGCTAGAGGTGTCTGTGGTTTTTCCACAACAGCAATAAAAGGCTGACAAGCAAACTTGTGTAGTGCTCCACAAGCCACAGGCTTTCACTGGTAGCATCTTTACTCAGAGAAATTAGACCCATAATAAGCTATTTCTTAGGCTCCCAGCCTCTTTTGCAAGAAGAGTCTTTTTTGTCTCTCATGTGAGGACTGGGGAAGCATTTTTGGTGGAAAAGATCTTCATCACGAGAAATGCTGGAATGGAAAGCATTTAAATTTCCTCATCATTTCAGGAGAAGCATAAGTAAACCAGGTTGGATGGGGCTTTAAACAACCTGGTGTTGTGCTCCAGACCCTTCCCCAGCTTTGTTGCAATTCTCTGGACAAGCTCTGGCACCTCAATGTTTTTCATGCATGAGCCCACATAGTACTCTGCATTGGCCCAATCATAGGGAATGAAGAGACCTTACTACCTCTTTCTTCTCTCAGAGAACCCAAGTCAGAGACTCCGACCCGTGCTTCTTGCAAAAAAAATGTGAGAAAACAACTTTGTAAGCATAATCTGGAACATTCACCTGTTATCCTGAGTCACCATCACCCTTTCTATGAGGTATCTGTTCTGCCAACAACCAGAAATTTCCAGCAACAGCTTTTCAGATTGCTTGCCTACCATAATGATGCTGAAATGATTTTTGCTTTTATATATTCTTTATATATATTCATAGCTCTGTAGACTATTATTATACAGTTATATGGTTTCCTAACTCCAATACTTTTCCTATTAGATGAACAAATTCCTGAAGGCCTGTTAAAATCCTACTTCTTCTGGGAATCAAGACCAAGACACCTTCTCAAGACACTTTCCCATGTATTAGATATAAACAATTAGCAAGGAGGGGTAATGGCAGCTAAAGGGAATTTGTTGATCCAACCCAGGATGCCACGACTTTCCCAGAGAGAGGTCCCACAAGAGACAGCTTTCTAGGAGTCTCTGGCAATCCTCTGGCTGGCGGGAAACCTCAGCAAAGGGACAGCTTGTAGAGGCAAGCCATCAGCTCTTAGCAGTGATTTCATCTTAGTGATTTCAGCTCTGCCTTGCAAAGTAACCCCAGAGACAGAGAGACAGGAGCTTTGTGTGGCAGTTCCATAAAGGTAGCTTTATTGTCCAGCAACCCTGTGAAGGAGAGCCAGGGTTGAAAGCTCCCTACTGGAGTGGGCAGAAGCTAGGGGTTTTATGGGGAAAGCGAGGGTGGTACCAAAGGGGAAAGACCAATAGGTTACAAAGAATCTGCATGGGCACCAAAGCATGGTGGGATCTCGCCATGACCATGGAGGACTGCTCCATCCAAGGGGTATCTCTTCAGGCAGTTGAGAAAGGCTTATCACAGCCCATTCAAGGGACATCCCTCCAAGGGAGAGACCTGGTAAGCTTATCTGCCTCCACAGAGGGGGGGCTTCAGAAGGGGTTGAACCAAGAGGGGGAATTACTTAATTATCTGTGTTTCTAATTGGGGGTTCTTGTCATTTATTCTAATTTGCTAAACTTAGAGAATTGTACTTGCCCTGTATCCTTTGTGCATTTTTGGCATGTATTTCAGCATGTTGTACACCTAGAGGGGCGCTTCATTAAATGGTAACTGCACTTTTATCTCCTTAACCTTGTTTGGTTCTTGATTTTAGGGGCTTAAGGCAACAATACCAAAATGCCCAAACCCCCTTGACTTGTAAAAGTCTCAATAATGCACTATTCTTTTCTGTGAATACTCCCATATTTACAAAGTATTTTTTCTTTTGGGAGAGCAGTTTTGCCTCATTTAGCTGACAGTCAGTTCTAGTGATGCTATTTTTCTGCAAGCTCTCAGAATCCTGTGAGACAGCCAAAAAATGGTTTTACAGTTTGCAATGTGAGAATTATTGTTCAAAATAATAGAAAACAAAGCAAAAAATTACAATGAGGTATAGTGAGACCAATAGTAATTTGGTTGAAGATATTCACATCTCAACGTTTGTCATTTTTTCCCTATGTAGGCAAAGTAAATGCACAGAAAATAATTTCAAACATATTTTTATGAGTAAATAGCACAAAATTATATTTGAGATACTTAAAATCATAAAATCATAGTATGATTTGGGTTGGCAAAGGCTTTCAAGACCATCTAGTTCCAAACTCCTTGCCATGGGACCAGGAGGCTCCTTCCACTAGACCAGGTTACTCCAAGCCTCATCCAGCCTGGTGTAGTTTTAAAACAGCCTGGTTTTTAGTGGAGGTGGGAGGAGCTGCTTGAAACTTCTATGTCCGGCACAGAGCCAATTGCGGAAGGCTCTGATGATGGGCAGGTTACTAGCCCAATTAGAAAAGTTGGTAACACCTCTGTGATGACATATTTAAGAAAGGAAAAACCAGGGGAAGTTCTCCATTTTCTTCTACTGAGTGGTGGTGAGTTGGCTGCCGGGGTCCATCCTAGTGAGGGGGCCACGGGGACCCACGTGGCCAGTGCCCTCCCGAGGCCAAGACTGCACAGCTGGGGCCCTCCCAAGGCCTGGACCATGCAGCCAGGGCCATCCTGAAGCCAGAGCTGCCCATGCTGGTGAGGACCACGTGGCGAACCGCGAGAGACATGGCAAGTAATTCCTCGCTTATCCAGTTGAGATCAACCTCTCAACTGCAACTTACAGACACTGCAACTTTTTTCCAAGTCAGAGAAAAAGGAAAAATAAGGACACATGAGGAAAACCAACATGGCGGCACCGAGGTCGGTGAAAAGAAGGAGAGGGAGGAAGTCCTTCAAACGCCGCAGCTGTGATTCTCCTGCGAGCCGTGGTGAGGACTATGGTACAGCAGACTGTTTCGCTGTAATTCATGAGGTGCATGGGGGATTGCAGAGATCCACACACAGCCTGTGAAGAAGAGTACTCACACTAGAGTGCGGGGATACTAAAAAGCTGTAATCTAGTGAGGAACTTGAACAGAGAGAGGTGACTGTTGCTTTTAGAGATAGAAAAAGCTAGCCTTTGCTTCCAAACTAGAACAAATTCTTAAAAGATTAAACCCCATTAACTAAAATGACCCATGCTAGGCAGTAGTGGGAAGAGTGCTTGACCCATGGGAAGGATTCACATTGCAGCAGGTTCAGGCAGGACTGTAGCTTGTGAAAGTTAAAACCACGTGAAAAAGTTCACAGAGAACTATCTCCTGTTGGAAGGATCCCACAGCAGAGGAGAAGAAACTCTTTTCCTTAAGCAAACTGAAAAAAGACTTTGAAGAAGTGAAATACTGACCAAAACCCCATATTTTGTTTCCTTCTGTGGTCAGTGGAAAGAGGGAGAGGCTGGGAAAAAGGTGTTCTGAAGGTTTGCTTTGGTTCTCACCACTGTTTTAAGTCTGTTAATAACAGATCTTCTTTATACTATTTAAGTTTTGAACCTGTTTTGCCTTTGATTGTTTTTTTTTTTAAATAATCCTTGTCTCAACTCATGAAAACCAAGTTTTCATTTCTCCCTCCTCTGCTCAGCTATGGCAGGGGAAAATAAGTAGATGTTTTTTTCATGGGGGCCTGGCACTTAGCCAGCTTCAAACTACAACACCTGGCCTTGAAAACTTCCAGGGATGGGGCAGCCACAGCTTCTCTGGGCAGCCTGTGCCAAGGCCTCATCACCCTCATCCAGCCAAAGTGCTGAAGGCCTAAGATTTTTTACAGGACTCACAGCATCATATATATATTCCTCTGCCTAGTAGTTTGTGGTAGTCTTCTCCCAGGTTATTTTTAATTTGGAAAAGTGTGAGTTTAAGCCATCTGAAGAGCCTCAGAAAGCTAGTGAGCAGCATTTCTGCCTCTGATGGTCATTCTCTGAATTCATCATATGATGCCTGAAGATCTTTGCTATGACAGTTATGTAAGGAGGTTGAGGAATGGGAAAGTCTCTGTTGTATAGTGGACTGCTCAGGGGAATCCAGATGAAAATCTGCTATTTTCTCATCATTTCAGTGAGAAAATAGTAGAACATATGTGAAGAGACCAGGATGCTGGAAATCTTCCCTTCCTCTCAACCAAAGCTTCTACCCCAGAATGGGAGTCAGACCCTTCCTCAGCTCTCCTTTCGACCTTGTTAATTCTAGGATGTGTAAGTGTTCTCTGCTGGGTCTGGCTAGTGTAAGAAGAGGCTGGGAGAAGGCTATGTGCTACTGTGCTTCAACAGGCAGGCAGGGTGTGGGCAGAAAGCCCTGAGACCTGCCTTGTCAGGCACTGTTAAGTATACCCATCTCTTGGGAAGCTCCTACTTCTGCCTCATGTTTCATGGCATGGATGGGAGTAGTGTGTGCCCTCTCAGCCACTGCTGGTTCAATGCATGGATAGCTTGAGCACTCAGCTGGATATTCCAAGATCCTCCCAGACTGTCTTCCCAAGGACCGAGTAATTCCAATATCTCTTGTATCACCCAAGCAACCTTCTGGTAGAACAGTGGTCATTGGTCTTAGTAGAAACAGGGCACAGAACCTGGGTAGGACACAAGTGTGTTTAGTACAGGCCAGTTAGAAGATGGGTATCCAAGTTCAAGAGAGAAACCAAAAACCTCTTGCAAATTCATCTGATGTTTTTCAAAAGACATACATTGTTACAGCGCATAGTGCGTGGTAAAGTGATGCAACCTTCCCAGAAGTGTCTCTTTGCAGAGACACGCTCGGCTCTGCAAACTCACAAGCACACACACACACCGAATAGCTGCTTAACTGCTTAGACAACAAAGAGCTGGGAAGGGTCTTCATATGGGGATCCACAGAAGATGTTTATTGCAGCCACACATGCGAAAGGGTCCAGGGACAAAGACCAAAATCTGAGGTGTGCAAGGGTTCAAGTATGTGGAGAGCATCAGGAGCTCTCCCTGGAGGGCCAGGGAGTGGTGCAAAGGTGGGACTGGGGCCAGCGAGCCAGTAGGGAAGAGGCAGGGGAGTGGCTGGGGAGAGGGGGCCAATGGTGAGGCAGGGAAAGGAGAAGCTTCTAGGGAAAGAACTTATAAGGGAGAGAAGGGGTGGAGAGAGGCGGGGAGCCAACAGGCCAACCAGGGAGGTAGAAGTGGGGGGCATTAACATAAGGAATCAAGGGATCTTGGGAGATGCCTTCTTCTCACCCTAACCTGGAGAGAATTTCTCCTCTTAGGGCCGCACATCCCAAGGGGCACTTTTGAACTCTGCCGTGGCAGGCCCACCAGCCACCATAATACAATTATTTCAGAAACTTTATAGGAAATTAAAACTATCTTAAGTACAGAGGATCCTTTTCTTGATCTGAGTTGATTGTCTACCAAAGTATCTAAACTTGAGGCTAACAGCCTCAATCAGAGTCCTGATGGAAGGTGCTTTAGCTCCGTCCTGACACATGCATGCAGGTTTTCTTGCTGGGGAAGAAAGGAAGGAAGAGCACAAGAAGAGGTGCAGCTGGGTCTCCTTCCTACACACACTTAGGAGCGAGAAATGATGTCTGTTCCTACTGTTTTGCTGTTCCCTGATGCCCATCTCACACTCCAGACATTTCAGGATACACATCATAAGTGACCTTCTGCCAAATATCCCTTTTTCTTCCACAGTCTTTTCCAGGTATGGATTTGGGGAGCAAGCTTGGGCATCCAGTATTAACTCAGTGTAATCTTCTGTTGGATCCCTGCTTCATTCAGGATGTAAATTCTTCCCCTCTTTGTCCCCAAGGAGATTGTTAGAAATACTACCTTGGTACACCCATACAACCTGCACAGAGCAGCAGCTGGGTGAAAGGCCAAGTTGTGTAGCACAAATTGTTAGCCAGTGTCTCCTGGATGAAGGTTATGGCGCTTTTCACTTGCTTTGAATACTTTGAATATTTTGTGGTTGCTATGTGCTCTTTCCTGTACAGGATCACTCTTTTAATTTTTTTGGGTTTTGTTTTTTTTAAATTATTTATGGTTTCTTTCACTAGCAGCAAGAAAACAGGTAACAGATTTTTTGATTAAAAACTAAAATGAAAAATCCATCATGCAGTAAAAAGAGCTTTGATTAATATCTTTGAGACTAACTCCAAGAAAGACAAACAGGTCCCCTTTTTTTAAAGTGATCCACAGCTGTGAACATCCCAAAATATTCGGGCTCCAGGGTGCCAGCAGAAGAAGGACTGGAGGTTAAGAGCTTGACCTTCCTGAAGAAACTGAACTTGGCCAAAAAAGTCTTTGGCTCAAAGGCTCACTGGGGGATGGATAAAGTTTCAGTGCAGAGCAGAAACTGGTGCCAGTAGTTTACTCAGATGCAACATTGTAACTGGAGATTTATTGAGAGGTTTTTGTTTGTTTTGTTCTTCTGTTGCTTCTCTTTGCAAAGTTGAAACTTGTTCAGTAACACTTTCAGTTTTTTATATGAATTATCAGACACTTAAGAAAATCAAACAAACAAACAATGTAAGTTTATAGTCAGCAAGTTTATGATGAAAGGTGGACTGGTGACCTCTTGACAAACATTCAGCTGAGATTTTGGAAAAACTAAAACTAAAAAGCTGTTTTCCTTATTTGCTGCCAGTGTTTTTATGTTTCAACTGACTTCACTGGGCACCAAGTGGACACTAAATGATGATTTCCAGCACAATGCATGAGGTATGACACCCCTCACAAGGCTGTGTTTGTGGAAAGTATTGTACCTCGTGATCTTTAACTAAACACAGGTGAAGCTCTGAGTTTTTTCGTAAAGTCTGGGATTATTTCAGCTGTCACCATGGAACAGAAAGATAAACAGAACTAATAAAGTAATGAACCTTAAAAAATCCTCCCAAGTCTTTAGCCCATCTATAATTTGCACAATGGTTTAACAGAAACTGCACTTGTAGGCAACAAGGAATATGGGGCTCTGAAGCCAGTTATTTGGCTTCATAACAGGGTAGGCAGACGTCTCTCCATGTGTCTAAGTTAATGTCTATCTAAAGGCACCCCTAAGTCTGTCTGATAACAAAAGAGAGTGTCATTGAGCTCAGGATCAAGACCTCAGAGTTGCAGTGTCTGACTCTCTCCATAGTTTAAAATTGTTTATTTAAACCCAAACTTTGTTTCCTGGTCCAGCCCAGATGTAACCAAGTGCAACTCACCCCTCTGATGTTGTGAAATTTCCATTATTTATATCTTATGGGGTTAACTTCAATATAGGACACAAAGGCTAAATCTTACAAACTGTATTTTCATTTATGCCTAATCAGCACCCATCTCTCACACCACCCTTGAATCCCACCCAAATGAAGGGAATGGGTTTCTTTGTCCAAAACCCATAAAGTCCCCAAGAGGACACACGATATCTGTGATAATATGTCTGTGTGATTATACCAAGTTTATGCTCTTTCTCGTTTTACAGTAGTGGAGGAAATTTGCTCAGGGACTTCAGTCTACAAAGCACCCTAGCTGGTACTGCTAGTCCGCATTAACATTCAGAGTAAAGGCAAAGGTGCTGAAGAATAATAGCAAGAGGATTGTTCCCTTAGTGTAATGCTTTTATCTTCTCAAAGCAATGCTGGGCAGGATAAAAGCTGCTTTGATGGGGAGCTTGCTGAGAGATTCACAGCTGGAGGGGATTGACTCACAGATAGAAATTGAAGGGCTGAATAGAGTCTGAAACAAAACTATAATAAAAGTCATTGGACATTTTTGAGGAGGAAATTAATTTCTGCTCAGGTGAAGTGGAATAAGTGGGTTGGAATAATCATCAAGATGACTGTTGGTTATAATAATAAGTGTACTGGGTCAGTTAGAAAATACTGGCTCTGCTTCAATGACATAAATGGGGAAAAAATTTCTTCAAGGTTCTTGTTAAGCAGCAGAGGGAGACAGTAAGTGATGTATCATACCTTTATCCCTGCACACCAGTGTAATTTGTTCAATGGGTAAGTAATCATGCAAAGTGAGTCCGGAGGAGGCCACAGACATGCTCCAAGGACTGGAGCACCTCGGTTCTGGAGACAGGCTAGGAGAGCTGAGGGTGTTCAGCCTGGGGGAGAGAAGGCTTTAGGAAGACCTCAGAGCTCCTTCCAGTGCCTAAAGGGCTCCAAGAGAGCTGGAGAGGGACTTTGGACAAGGGCCTGGAGGGACAGGACAAGGGGGAATGGCTTCCCACTGCCAGAGGGCAGGGTTAGATGGGATATTGGGCAGAAATTCTTGGCCTTGAGGATACTGAGGCCTTGGCATAGGATGCCCAAGGAAGTTGTGGCTGCCCCATCCCTGGAAATGTTCAAGGGCAGGCTGAATGGTTCTTGGAGCAACCTGTCTAGCAGAAGGTGTCCCTTCCCATGGCAGGACGTTTAGAACCAGAGATCTTTTGAGTCCCTTCCAACCCAAATCACTGTTATTCTATGATGAATATTTCTAATTCATGTCCAGTCTCAGTGATTTAGGCTTTTGTTTCTATACCAGTGGTTGCTCTTTCCCATTTTCCCCAGATTCACACCAGTACACTCCATGGGAATTAAAGTTTTTCCTGAAGTGAACATGGTGAAGCATCAAAAAAAGCTGGTACACTTATTAGTCCTCCCAACCCACTCTGTAAGAAATGCAGTCCATGTGGCACTGTCCTGGGCATTATCCAATGTGGATATGTGGATAGAAATAACTACTAATGACTGAGAAGATTGATTGATTCCCCTACTGTACCAGGAAACCAGCGCAACACAAGGTTCATTGACATTTACCAAAATCTGTATTGTTGTGGCTGTTAAAAGTTGGGCCCTGGGTACCTACTGAATTTCATGCCTAACTGCTTCCCATTCCACAATACAGACCAAAGCTGCAGATTGCTTTTGCACAAAAGATTACTCTTGACCTGTCTCTTAGCACCATTTCATTCACTTTCTTCCTTATAAATGCTGCATGCATCTCACAGCAAATAGCACAGATATCTGTACTCAATTACATATGGGCACTGGTTTCTTCTCTCCAGCCCTTTAGTCCTATCTCACCATTTTAAAGTTTTATGAGTTTCTTTTTATCTTTCTTGCAGCATTTGCTTTTGGCCTGGAGTAGCTGGGGAACTTCCACTTTAAAATTATTTATGAGGAAACCTGCATGGTGATTTGTAACAATCACAGTCTTTTAATCTGAAAGACAAATCTTATCTGATGTGTGGGAATAACATGTAGGGATTGCTGGTCAACACATTTTTCTTTGTCCTTTTTGAAAGTCACTTCTGGCTCCAGGGCTTTATGTAAAATGTTGCGTTTCATAGAATCATGGAATGGTTTGTGTTGGAAAAGACCTTAAAGACCGTCTCGTCCAACAGCCTTGCCAGGGGCACCTTCCACTAGACGAGGTTGCTCCAAGCCCCATTCAGCCTGGCCTTGAACACTTACAGGAATGGGGCAGCCACAGCTTCACTGGACAACCTGTGCCAGGGCCTCACCACCCTCACAGGGAAAAATTTCATCATATAATCTCCCCTTCAATGCCCTGTAAGAACAAGAAGGAGGATCAGTGGGGGCCCAGAGGGATTTGACTGCTTCAAAATACACCAAAACAGTATTGCTGGGGAGCAGGTGGGTGGCATAAATTTGTAGCTTTACCTACACAGCTGCCAGTGTCCTTGTGCTGTGCTGCAGCTGAGTGCCTTGACTGGCTGCTGAGCTCCACGGTGGTAATGTTGCCAGAATTATTTTTGTTTTTATATATTCTCTATGTTCTTTACATATATATTTGTAGCTCTGTAGCCTATTATTGTATTTGTAAGTACTCCCAGTACTTTTCCCTACCTTTTCCCTGGGCAGAAAGACAAAACACATTCCAGAGCTTCAAGCCCCAGGAGGTACAAGGCCCCCTGTCCTATCTTGGTTCTTCCTGGGAACCAAGGTTGAAACCAGCTCTTCTGGACATTTTTATAAACAAAGTTTAGTTCCCATCTGAGGGGGAAGGATTTAGAAAGGGGTTGAACAAGGGAGGAATTGCCTTACCACTTGTGCTCCTAATTGTGATTTTTGTCAATTATGCTAATTTGCTAAACTCATAAAAATGTATGCAGCCCGTGCAGGGGTGGGCATTTTAGCATTTAGACATTTTCCATATCTGGTTCTTGGAGGCATCCAGTAAAGACCAGCTTTTATATTACCTTCCAGACTAATATTCTCTCAAAAGTGTGTTGTTTCATTTCTAGGTTCTTTAAAGCATCAGTATCACCTCTCATGGTGGTTTCCAGGCTGTTAATGAGCAGGCACACAAAACCTGCCTCTATGGCACACCCTGGATATGTCCCCACCTTGCACATGTTGAGATCATGAACTGTCTGTCCAGAGGTTGTGGGGTCCACAATTGCCCTTGCAGCAACATCTGGAGTCCAATCCCATTCCATCCTCTTCTTGTGCAGGTCAGTGGAGCTGGACAGTGAGGAGTGTGATCATAACTGAGCCAAGCAGTATCACCAGGATGTGTTCTTAGGTGTCACTTCACCCATGACACTTGTGACATCCATGGCACCACTCACTGCATGGCAGTTGACTATTTTGATATTGGGTGGTGTGTGAGCAATACTGCCCTGAAGCCTGGGAGGAGTGGCAGAGATTAATTGGATGAAGTGGCAGAACAAGGATTTGACAGTGGCTGGGCTTGAAATGAGCAAAAGTGATCAATTCTGATGAATGATGTCTCTTTAAATAAAGATATCTCTTTATTTGTAAAGCAATGAAATCCTAATCCTATTGATGTGATTTTCTAGTGGATTTTTTTGAGACCACTGCTAAGCTCAATATTGCATAACACTGGTAAAAAAAGGTAGAGGTTCTTTGCTGCTCAAATTACGCCTGAACTCAGTTGTCTGAGTCCAGTGTTTGACTAAATGTTCTGAGGCAAAATCCACATGTATTGTGTGACATATACAGGTTTTGGTAGCCTCGATGTTTCCAGAGTTGTCTCAGTTGTAATTAGCTATTGAGGACTTATGGCCTAAGAAGGTTTAAAACTATTTCAAATTATCTTCACCTAAATTGTGATAGTAATTTCTGAGAAGGGCAAGACATACTTGAAAACCCACTTTTGCCTTTGTGCGTGGGTAGAGGTTTGTGTGATTCTAAGCTGGTCTCAGTCAGCACAATCCCCCCACTGGCAGATCTGGAGGGTAAAAAGTCCCCCAAACCTGCTCCTGCCACTGCACATGATGCCACTCGGAGATATGATGCAATGTTTCCTCCAGCAGCAAGGTCTCCATTGCACAGACTGCTTCCATTTCTTCATTTCCTCTGTCCTAGCCTGACATCATCACCTGCTCTCACTCCTACCTAGCGACCTTTGCATCCTCAAAGCGCTTTCGTTTTAATTACTTTTATCAGTGCCTGCTTGCAAACCTGTTTTGAGAATATCTCATGTCTGTGTCTGGTGGAAACTGGGTCTTGTTCACAAAAAAGGGGCTAAAGTGCAATATTGCAGCATCACATAAAATTAACTGTTTATGAAGCTCACAGATTTACAGGTCTGAAGGCAACTTAACTTATACTCTTCATTCCCAAAACCTGTAAGGGATTTTTGAAGCCTTGAGCATAGAATGGATTCACACTAAGCTTTGCAGAGAGTTCAGGTTTCTTAGGATGCTGTTCCAGATTTGGCTGAAACTAAACATCTAAAGAAACACCATTTCTGTCTAGGAGTTGTCTGATAGTCAGTAATAAGCAGAACCTAACAGGTAGGAGCCTACAGAGCATTAAAATTTAAACAAAAGACATTGTGATGTTCTAAGCTGAATTCTTCTGCCTAGGAGAGGTCTTCTGCTATTCAAACTGTGAGGGGACTGGCAATCTAGTATGCGTCTGCAGTGGCATGTGTCAGTGATTAGTAGTTTCTTCCTAAGAAATTGTTGCTGCCAAGATAAATTATCTTGTGCAAGTCTTTGGAATAATGAAAATAAAATTGTTCTTTCTTACAACATTTTCCCGGAGTGTGTTCCCACTACAAGGCCAGAAGAGAGCAAGTCATCTAAGGAAACCATTGGCACTTTCACCTCAAATTGGCAAAGACTGCTCAAAGCAAGGCCAGACACATTTGTTGCAACAACTTGCCACAGGATTTTTGCCTGCTTTTTGTCTTCTAAAGAATTTTTTTCATACTTCACATTCAGCCAGTTACAGCTCACTTTGTTGCTTGCCATTTTGATGCCACTATAATTCCTTGGAGGTAAGTGTGATTTGTATGGCTGTTGGAGTAAAGACACTTTAATCTGCAGTGCTTGGTGCAATGCTTGGTTTGATCTCAACTCTGTTTTCCTACTGGAGCCTTACCATATATTCTTATCTCATGGTGATGGATGAGGGATCTCAGTGGTGTTTTGGGATAAGACTTGGGTGCAGGTCATTCTAGAAGGAAAAGGATGGGAGGAAGCATAGCAGATTGTGCTGCACACATCTGCAGTTGATAAACACCTTCAGAGCTCTGTTTGGGTTTGCTCTGAGGAGCCGGGAGCTTTTGGACACCAAGAAGGGACACTAGATGCCTTGGAGATGATGACCAGCAATTTTGACTGAACTTGATATATGGGTGAGAAGAGCAGAGAGGGGATCCCCAGGAGCTCTCTTCTGAAGCCCTCGTGAGTGATGATGTGCTCTGCAAAGTGCTGTGAGATGACTAGGAGGCAAGCACAGTCTTTCCATCACCTCTAGCCCATTCTTGATCAGGCCCAGGATGTATCATCATGGCTGTGGTATGTGGCGTGGTCCCACTGTATGCATGACTCTGTTACCAGGTAAGGTTTATTTTAAGGATGTGGCTGACTGTGCAACAAGACTGTGGAATTACAGGGAGGGGAAAATATAAGCTGGTTAACCGTTTTAAACCATACATTCTTTCCCCCACTTTTCTTTTGAGTTTAATTTTTAAAATGGTCTGTAGGGGGTTTTGTCAAATAGAAGTTCATCACTTTTTTTGGTGAAACTTTCACAGCTGGCGACTTTCCATGGTTATTTGGAAAAAGTTATGCAAATTGTACATCATGTTTTAATTTGACTTAAAATATCTAAACCTCCAACAACATGTCATCATACTGAAGATAATACATATGCTCAGAAACTCAGCAGGTATCCTTTGAAAACTCACGCCAGCAATAGGAGTCCAAATTTTTTTTATAAAAAATAGTTAAATTCTATAGCTGATCCTAAAATGAGATAGTTAAATTTATGCATCAGATATACCTTGTTTTTCCTTCCTGGCTGATAATGGGACCATACAAGAGAATAACTGGGGAGAAATAAATGGCTGTTGAAAAATTTTAATGCAATTTCAATAATCAACTGGTAAGTTAGCTATGTTTCTTTTGATTTGTTGCTCCAATACAGACAAAGCATGGTCTGGAGTTCAAAGCCTACATTTTCAGCTAAATATAAAATCATGGAGTCATAGAATGATTTGGGTTGCAACAAACCTTAAAGATCATCCAGTTCAAATGCACTGCCATGGGCAGGGACATCTTTCACTAGACCAGGTTGCTCCAAGCCCCAACCAGCCTGGCCTTGAACACTTCCAGGGATGGTACAGCCATGGCTTCTCTGGACAACCTGCACCATGGCCTCCCCACTCTCACAGCCAAGAATTTCTGCCCAATATCCCATCTAGCCCTGCCCTCTGGCAGTTTGAAGCCTTGTCTTGGCAGTTTTCCCCTTGTCCTGTCCCTCCAGGCCCTTGTCCAAAGTCCCTCTCCAGCACTCTTGGAACCCCTATAGGCACTGGCAGGGCCTCTAAGGTCTCCCTGGAGCCTTCTCTTCTCCAGGCTGACCGCCCCCAGCCTGTCTCCGTATCAGAGGTGCTCCAGCTCTCAAAGCATGTCTGTGGCCTCTTCTCCGCTGGAGCACTTGACAGTGAAGACAAAGACAAAACATCATTTTGTATCTCAGCCTTCTCCACATCTTGGGTAACCAAGTCTCCCATTGTCTTATGAAGAGACATACATTTTTCCTAGTCTTCCTTTTATCACCAGAATACCATTAGAAGCTTTCCTTGTTACCCTTGGCATCCCTGGCCAGATTTAATTCTATCAGGGCTTTAGCTTTCCTAATCTGATCCCTGGCTGCTCAGACAACTTCTCTGCATTCCTCCCATGCTACCTTTCCATGCTTCCATCCTCTGTAGACTTTCTTTTTGTGTTTGAGTTTGTCCAGGTTCTCCTTGTTCATCCATGTAGGCTTCCTGGTGTTTGTGTCTGAATACCTCTTTGCTGGGATGCGTTGTTCCTGAGCTTTGAAGAGATAATCCTCGAATATTTAACACCTTTCTTAAGCTCCTCTTCCCTCTGGAGCTTTATCCCATGATACTCTTCCAAACAGATCCCTGAAGACACCAAAGGCTACTCTCCTGAAATCCAGGACAGTGAGTTTGCTGTGTGTCCTCCTCTCAGTAAGGATGTTGAGTTCCATCCAATACTTCATGGTCACTGCAACCCAGACTGCCCTTGAGCTTCCAATTCCCCACCAGCCTCTCCTTGTGGGTAAGAACCAGGTCCATCATAACACTTCTCATCCTTGGCATCTCTATGACTTGAAGAGTCATACTTGAAGAGAGAGAGAGTCTCTTTGACAAGAGACTTGAAGAAGGAAGTTATCATCAACATTTTCTAGGAACTGTTGGAGTCCAAGATATTTGGAAAACCCCTCAAATTGCCCTGGGGGGTCTGGGACCCTCGATGGGACCCCAAGACGACAGAGTCTTTGATTTGTGCCTATGGGAAAAGCTTCCAACACTTATGGATGAATTAAGAACATTAAAAATATAAGGTAGATTATAGTTTAGTTTATCACAGGGTGAAAATCTGTAGTTTTGGGTTTTGTAGTATGGATAGTTTAGTTTATCCCAGGGTGAAAATCTGTAGTTTTGGGTTTTGTAGTAAGGAGGTAAGAGGGAAGCAAGATGGAGGTTTTTGGGTGGAGTTCAGAGTTCTTTTACTCCATTTTCTGCTGTGATGGTGGCACAAGGACATTGGTAGAATAGATTTAAGGTAGGGGAACCGTTAAAAATAGGTAATGGTTATTGGTACAGAATTATAAATATAGAACATTTTAACAGTTAATTGGGTGAAAAGTTTTTAAAACAGCATTGCATTCTCGGTTTCAAGGTCTTGCAGCAAGAAATTTAGAGCTTGAAGTCCAGGTGCAGGGCAGCTTTCTGAATTTGAGATAAGAACTTGAATAAACAACAAGAAAAACTGGAAACTCCAAGTCTGGCTCTTTTTTTATCTGGTATGGAACTTTGAAAGAAGAAGAAAAACCCCTGTTTCAGGGATGCAGCTGCGACAGGAACCTCCTGGCTTATGCCTTGCTGTATTGTCCCTCCAACAGGTATTGGGGTGGTTGAAGTCCCCCATGAGGATCAGGGATCGAATGTGAGGCTACTCCTATCTATAGATGGTCTTATCCACTTGTTCTTCCTGGTCAGATAGCCTGTAGCAGAGCCCCACTGCAATGTCACCTGTCCCTTTCTCTCCTTTGATCCTGACCCGTGAGCTCATCCTCATGCATCCCCAGGCAGAGCTCCATGAACTCCAGCTGGTCATTGACAACACCCACTGCTGTCTGTCCTTCCTAAGGAGCCTGTATCCTGCAATTCTGACACTCCAGGCATAGCAACCATCCCACCACATCTCCATGGTGCTGGTTAGTTTGCAGTACTGCAAGTGTTTGCACGTCTCCTCTTGTATCCCCCATGCTGTGTGTATTTGCACAGAGGCATTTAAGCTGACTTAGTGGCTGGAGCAGATTTGTACTGCTCTTCAGGTGCTCTTCTACTGACCTGTGATCCCTCTCCAGGTTTTGGGCATCTGTTGCTGGTCTTAACATCAAAGTGGTAGCAGTGGGATGGATTGAGGTCCTCTTTCCCCAGCAACTTTAGTTTACAGCCCTCCTCACCAGGTTGGCCAGTTTATAACCAAAATTGCTTTTTCCGTTTTCTGACAGAAGGACCTCGTCAGTCCCCAGCAGAGCAGATTTCTCCAAACAAGTCCCACAGCCTAAATATCTAAATATCTGAATCCCTGGCACTAGTCCTGTAAGGATTTGTGAATTCCCCAGGTTCAACTGGACTTTTCAAACCCCTTCCCTTTGACCAAGAGCATTAATGAAAAAATTATCTGCACTCCTGAGTCTCTTACCACCACACCCAGGGCTCTGCAATCCTTCTTGATACTCCACATACTTCTGGCTCCATCCCTGGTGCACACATGAAATAATGGCCATGGATCACAGTCAGTGGGCTGTACAAGTCTCTGGGTGACATCCCTGATACAACATTCTCCTTTCATATGCTGCTATTGAGGATAGGGGTAAAGTTGGAGACATTCTTGTGGGGTTTTTTTTCCTAATCTCAGATCATTGCATTGCTCTTCTATTTCCCAACAAAAATACAGGACAGAATGTTTAACTAAATTAAGAATGCAAATGTCATTCAGTGGAAGTTTATCAGATGTATCAGTTAAATGACATCTTACCAAAACCATGTTATCTGCTTTTAAAACCTGATATAAGGCATGTGCATATATTTGTACAACTTTTTTATTCTTGCTTTTCTGTACAAAAAATTTGTAAAAGAGTATAGGTCCTCATACTTTGCATCTTGAAGGGATTCATAGGACTTTATTAATAAAAGATACTTAAAATAGTGATTTTAAAAAACTAAAATGAAATTTCCCCAAAATTCAATGGGACAACATAGGTATTACATCAAACTTATTTTGAAAAAATATCTTAAGTCTATAGAAAAGCAGCTGCTTGGTAAGCAAAGTAACCAAAATTACAAGTATTTGATAATATATTGCACTAGAACTTTTATATCCTGTAGATATTCAAGGGAAGAAAAACCACAGAATTTTCTTTATTTTTAAACCACATTCTAAAATTAGACCCTGAAACCTATATTTAGACGCCTCAAGGCTGATAATATTTCAAAGGTGCTGAGCACCTCTGCTTTCCATTGACACAGAAAACTTCTTGACACTTCTCCAAAGGAGATCACATTTCTCAGAAAACCTTAACATGGTTGTAGGAACCCAGTTTTTACTCATATGCCTGCAAATTTCACTCAGTAGAACTGTGTCTCTAAACTACAGACAAACTTTAAACTGAAACTTTAAAGTTAAGCAAACCCTGATGCTTCAGGGGCTTGTGAAAGATATATATGGTAGTTGTGATCCTTTACAGGCAAATGTAGGTTTATCAAGGAATTCGATCACAAAAGTTGCAGCAAAGGCACCTCCAGGAAAGGCACCAATAGTAACAAAGTTTCTTAACTCTCTTGTGTGCCCAGAATGTGGAGTCTGATAATTGAGTCCTTTGAAATTGTATCATAAGGAATCAAGCAACACCTGAGCATTTCTCCCCATCCTGCTCTGAATCCAGCCAGGCCCACCCCAGCAAAGAGCAGAGCTCATACCAGGATGAGGAAAAATCTCCTTGTTGGATCTTTTCCACCTTATTTCAGCCAAAGGCACCCTTCTGCTGTTTCAAGGTTTCCAGTGGTTTCAATCTAGAGACATTGCAAAATTCCTCATCTCTTACAGCTCTCCATGCTGTGTCTGTTGGAACCATACCTATGACAAGAAAAAAACATTGTCTGAGCTATAGAAACTCATACAGCTCCAAACACTCTTTTGCAAGTGCGAGGTGCCCTAGAGGAGTGTCAGCTGGGTTGTGGTTTTTCTTGTAGGCACCTGACCATTGTTGAAATGCCATGAAACCACTGAATACATGCTGATGGACCATCTCCAGATGAAAATACCCTCTTCTTACCACTGACTTTCTCCTAAAACCCACACCTCATAGCAATAGTAGGGCCAGGTGGTGTTTGGGTTCCATCTCTGGAGCAGATTGGGTTTGTGTCAAGTCTCAAATCCATGGGGGATTTGTCAAATTCCTATTCCTCTTCCACAAGGAAGCTGTAAGAGCAGTCCATCTTCTCTGTTGCTCTTTTGAACTCAGAAATGCAGCAGTAACTTAGGGAACAAAAAGTAAAATAAAACATACATTGCAGAATATTTGGGGTCAGGTTTTCCACTCATGGTGTATCAAGCTTTCACGCTTTATGCTTTGTATTACATATTGTGGAATGTGAAGGCGTTGCATCATCTGCATGCATCATACACAAAGCATGAGCCTGATTCCCCACAGATACCCCAGAGTTTTCACTGGGATTGGCAATACTATTGCAGCAGACAGTTGTTACATTTCCTGTAGTCCACAATGTGTTGACTTCCTATTGCTACAAAGATATAAATATGAAAAATAATAGGATCTGAGTCAGATAAAGTCATGGGACCTTATTACCAGACCAGATTACCAGTTAGATTTTTAAAATTTTATTTTATTTTATTTTATTTTATTTTATTTTATTTTATTTTATTTTATTTTATTTTATTTTATTTTATTTTATTTTATTTTATTTTATTTTATTTTATTTTATTTTATTTTATTTTATCTTAAAGAAGTGCTTCTGGCTCTGCTGCAATTGCAAAATGTCTGTCAGGTCCTGGGCAAGCCACAGAAGATATGATTCCTTACACATGACTTTAAATATTTGTGTTGATGTCTATACCTGATTGAGTCATCCATGACTGCCCTTACAGTCAGTAGAGAGGAGGGGGCACTTTTAGGCTGTGTTTCATCTCATTTCTTTTAGACACTGCCTTCCCAAGAAGGTGAATCACACTCCAAGAGCATCTTCCCCTGGGTTACAAGGAGAGCCCAGAGTAACTCAAACCCAAGGATCCTTTGGGTCAGACTCATCCCAACCTTGTGTATGCCTCTGTTTCCCCTTTTTTAAAATGGGCCCACCTTCCCTCTGGGACAATATTGGTTGATGTTGGTGCTCTTTGAATGCAGAGAATAACTTGTACCTCTCAACTGGTGGTTTCACTGCAAAGGCCCTGGGGTGGTCAGAAGTGATATGGGATGTGTTAGACAAAGTTATTTATTAGTTAATTTGTGGTAGTGCTTAAGAAGCTAGAAGGGTGAAGTATGATGCCATAGAGTATTACTTCTAAGTGGTTCCAGTGCTATTTGAACTCTGATTTCATAGAAGCATAGAATGGTTTGGGTTTGGGAGGGCCTTAAAGATCATCTCATTCCAACCCCTGCCATGGGCAGGGACATCTCCCACTAGACCAGGTTGCTCCAAACCCCATCCAGTCTGGCCTTGAACACTGCCAGGGATGGGGCAGCCACAGCTTCTCTGGGCGACCTGTGCCAAGGCCTCCCTACCCTCACAGCCAAGAATGTCTTCCAAATATCCAATCTAACCCTGCCCTCTGTCAGTTTGAAACTGTTTCCACCTTAATAATTTCAAATGGGAATGGTGAGATATTTAAGAAGTCACATTTTCCATGTTACCTTCAATAAATGTGTTCTCAGGTTTCCTCAGACCTATGCTGCTGTCCTTAATTTTTTGAGAAGCAGATGTAGAAATGATGACCAAAGGATGGGAATTGAACTATCTGCGGTTCAGTATTGACAACTTGTTTCCTGTGGTGTTTCCCAGGACAATTTGCTGGCTTCTTTTTGAACCATTTAAAGCCTTTCTTTCATGGAATAAGACATACCAAGGCTTGATAATACTATTTATATTGGCCAAATGTCTCTGTCAAGCTGACAGATAAAAATGTAGATTAACCATGGGTAAATCCTAAAGAGAGCCTACAAGAGAGGTAGAGAGGGACTTTTGAGCTGGGCATGTACTGACAGGGCAAGGGGGAATGGCTTGAAACTGAAAAAGAGTGCATTTAAATTGAAAGAAATTCTTGGCTGTGAGGGTGGTGAGGTCCTGGCACAGACAGCCCAGAGAAGCTGTGGCTGCCCCATCCCTGGAGGAGTTCAAAGCCAGGCTGGACAGGTCTTGGAGCAACCTGGTCTAGTGGGAGGTATCCCTGCCCATGGCAGGGGGGTGGAACTGGATGATCTCTAAGGTCCCTTCCAACCCAAACCAGTCTATGATTATGAAATCAAACCCCCATCTGAGTCAGGAACCTGCCTGGCTGAAAGGTGATCATTCCATCATGAGGGTTTGAACCATGTCCTACCAGTACCCACGAAGGTAGGGTGGTGGTATGAAATCTTGCCTTTTTTTCTGTTCCCAGCAAAAAGTCACCTCATCATGATATCAGAAAAGTAAAGTCAATAGAAGCTAAGTCCATGCAGAGGAGAATTGGTCCATGTGAAGTGCTGATCAGAATAAAATGGAGACAAATCATTAAAAAATGTTTAGTTGACGCTGACTTTTAGAGTACTCATAAAAAAAAAGAAGAAAAAAAATGTTGAGATACTGCTGTGCTAATTCACTCCCCAGGAATTTCCCTTCATGCCACTCGAGATTCATTACTAAGACTTCTTTCCCAACTTGTCTGTGCTGTACTGGAGTAAATGAAAACAATCTTGACTGTTAGGGCAATAATTGTTTGCACCAGGGCTTTGTTGTTTTTTTTTCCTGGAACATGAAGATGATCAGATTATGAATGGGAAAAAAATTTTGTAAGTAAATAAAACACAAACACACATACTCCCAAAATATCCCCAGGTTCAGAATTGCTAACTGTTTCTCTTGAAGAATTGGAGGGTATCAAAAAACCTCACACATCTGCAGTATGTCCAGCCTGCTGTTGACAATACCTCCTTCCGTCAGGGGATCTTGATTTCTTTTAGTGAACTTCATGACAAAGACCTTCAGGACCTTCTCTGCTCCAGCCCCATATGACAGCAAGAATAGGTGTCCAATATTTATAGATATAAAAATATTTATATTATATTTATATTATATTTTTATATTTTTATAGAACTCATTTCATTGTGAATTTCTCTCTGATGACTTCATCTCTGATCAGGGTGTGATGTTCTACAAATATTTACTAAATGGCATAACTAGAGCCATAAGTAGTTAAAAATAGTGGGCAAAGATTTATTCTTCTGTATACTGTGTGGGAATGGAAGTACAGAGAAAAATCTCACAAGAGTGACACAGCCAGGAACTGAAAGATGCTATCCAGGTCCATGTATGATTTTCTGAGAGGTCCAGGACATAGCAAAAAAGGACACATCAACTGTAGGTGGAATCCAAACGTTTAGACCAAAACCAAAAGAAGGTAGGACAAGGCCTGAGGTGAGAAAACCACCTTATTTTTGATTATGAGCTAAAGAAAAAAAGAAGAAGACTATGTTGGTATATGAAGTTAGGAGAGACGGTTAAATTTATTTACAACTGTTTTTCAAAAATCTTTGTTTTGCACTTATCAAAATGAGAATAGATGAAATTGCAATAACTGAAGTACCAAGATGTTGAAAATATTGTATCTATTGGGCATGGCCGGAAGGAGCCATAGCACAAATATGTATAACTGAAATAATGTGCAAAATTACATATAGCCTAGATGGAAAAACTCAGAAAAACTTGGATGCTGAAGAAGACACTGTGAGAAGATGCTTATATCCTCCAGGCTTCCGGGTCATCTTGACCTCATCTTTTTTACAGCCTTAAAAATCTCATTTGCATTTCATGAAATGTAAGTGGTTTATGCCTTTTGACCACAGTCCTGGCCTGGTGGGCAGATGGATGATCTTGCTTGTGTGCGTGCAGAACCTCAGACTGAGGTAGCCAGGTGGGTTGTGCTCACCACTGTGTGTTGGGTACCATGTTCTGTGCTGCCAGGTGCCCTTGGGACTTGTCTTTTTGCTTTTGTTCATGGCCTGCTCACCTGAAGATAATGGATGAAATGGATTTTTATTCCGCCAGGTGTTTTGAGACTTGCTGGTGCAAAATGCTACAGCCTGGAGAGCACGTTGTAGGCATCTGCCTTCTTCCTTGCAAGCAGAATCAGCCCACAAAAGAGTAGCCTCTTATATGGGCATCGGCTCCTTAACTAACTGAATTGCATCCTAATATGTGAGGTCCTGGCACAGGCTGCCCAGAGAAGTTGTGGCTGACCCATCCCTGGAAGTTTTCAAGGCCAGGTTGGATGGGGTTTGGAGCAACCTGGTCTAGTGGAAGGTGCCCCTGCCCATGGCAGGGCATTCAAACTGGATACTCTTTAGGTTTCTTCCTACCAAAACTACTATATGATTCTATGACTTTATGAGTCTATAAATACAGATCATGCTCTACCTGGAGTGCCATTTCCCTCAAACACAGACACTGTCACTGGGACAAGGCCTAGAAAACTAAGCAGTGGTTAAGCATCCTCACAGATCACCTTTTATTTTCTGAATTGTTTTGTATCAGCTATCAGGTTTGTTGCCTGATTCTCAATATTAATTTTTTCATGCATCATTGAAGTAAAATCTGTGTTAGTGCTGTTTTCAGATAAGAATCTTTGAATTCTTAGTATTTTGAGCACTTTATAGATCTCATTGGGTACATTAGTAAAGAAATGGAGATAAAGCCAGCAACAAGAAATTTGACAGTCATATTTGAGTTGAGGAAAAAGCATCTAGATTGGTATGACTGTAATTCATTAGTCACCACTTGACCTGACCCTCAGATGTTTTTTCTCCTTAGAGTCACTGAGTACATGTTCAGTGTTTCAGATTTGTCAAAGCAGAGAGGCCCATACTAAATCCCCTGCACTTCAAATGGAATTTAAGCTCTGTGCTTACTAAAACTGGACACTTTGAACAGGATGTAATCTGTAAGCCCTGGAGCAAATGATCAAAAAGTATATAGAATATTCCCTCCTGAGTTGAGCTTCTAATTGAAAATCCCAGTGCCCTTTTCCTAACGAGCACAGATTGCAAGGTCGCATTTCTAACTGTGCTAGAGAGAAGCCATTTCCTCTGGGCATCCCTTCCAGCACATCCAATGCACAATGGCAAGGCTCTTCCAAGAAGTTATTTCTCCAGTTATAAGACCCTTTGAAGAAGGCAACACCCTTTCATCCTGACCAAGTATTCCAGAAACCACTTTCCCGCAGCTGTCCATAGCATAAGCCAAATATTTATCTAGAGGTCTGAAGTTTGAAATACAGAGAAATAAAAAGGCATGCTGTTGTACTGACCTTTCCAAATTCCCAGTAAACAGGCTCTGTAAACTACAGAGATGATGTGCATTCACTCCACAGCATGTTCGATTACCACTCTGAACACAAGAAAAATTTGGTATGTGAGTGAATAAGCGAACATGGTCATCTTCTAGGAAGGAGATGTGAAACTCTCAGAAGGGTCCCCTGTTCACTGTGACAGCAGATGCTGAAGGATATAATTTCTCAGTCCAAATAATCAGACAAATTTGGGATGATTATCACTATGATCATTATTTTCACCCTGTTTTTCCAGTATGGGTGAAACAACCAGGCTGTGGATGGATCCTGGGAATTTTAGCCCTCTTGGACTTTGGACATCCAGCCTGGGTTTCCAAATGAGCAGTAATAAGGGACTTAGATGGGCTTTTGGCATGGAAGGCTCCTGGGAGATAAAACTAGGTGTGAAAACACTTGGAAAACTCTAGCTACTTTGTCCCATATATTTCTCTCTGACTGCAGGAAATGGGGATTGTCAATGTAATCCTATAATTTATCTCCCTGAATAATTCCCAATTCCGCCTCCCTGATTATTGAAAGTAAAGAAAAACTAATTTATCTTTAGAAATGAACCAACTCTGTAACTTTTCACCCTCCATTTCACAGAGTCTTCCAGCACTGCCCAGGAAATCTTGCATGCACGGTGTCTTCCAGGACACTCCCATGTGCACTCAAAGACAGACACATGTCCTGGCCACCACAGTGTAAAATATCATCTGGGGCTTTAGTATGGCTTCTTTTTCTGAGAAGACATAAGCAAAAATATGAATATATAGTGACAATAGCTATGTATTGGAAACAGAAATAGGATTCCTCATGGCCCCTGCCCTGAGGCTAGCCCTCTTTCCTTAAGACAAACACCCTTAGTAAAGTAGTTGTGACTTTTGATGCCTGCAAAAGGCTTTAGAGATCAGGCAAATGCCCTTCTTAATCCTGAGACCCTCTTTCAAAGACATTGGCATGATGAAGTTTGTGTGAGTTTGTATTGCTTCCCAAATATCTGTGGAGGAAAGCTTAAACTTTGGCTTGTCCTTATCCTTGGAGTGGGACATAGCTTTTATGCAATGTGATCATGTCTGCTTTGTCAGAAAGCATGGGCTCATCAGAGTCAGCAATGGAAAAGGTAGCTGGGTTGTGGTCCACCAAATGGTAACTGAAGTGTGTTTCTTAAAATACTGACATTTGAGCAGTTGGGTGAAACCATGTATTTCTAACCAGCTAATGGCAGCAGGAGGAAGGTCTGGGTAGAAATGTCTGTCTAGGAAGATAAAGCATTTTTGTGCTACTTGCATGTTGCACACACTTTCAGCATCTGTCTATTATTCAGTGCTGCCATGGAATCTTTCTGCACCAAGATGCTTGAGATAGGTTCATTCCAAGATCTGTGAGTCAAGGCAGATGCAAAACAGTAATTTTCTCTCTCAGGAGGGCATGGTGAAAAAGACTTTTGCAATGAATTATGCTCTTACTACAGAAAGAAAGGAATGCATGGAATGATTCAGCCAAGCTGTGTATAGCCCAAGGCTCTGTGCCAAGAAATGAGGGAAGATAGTCCTATCCTTTTTATAGCTTAGCCTCACCCAGCTGGAAAGACACAGAGCAAAGTGGCTGAAATAGCCCAGATGGAAATGCCAAGAGTTGTAGAGAACAGGGAACAGGGAGAGTATCTGAAACAGAACTTGTGAACATGAGTTTTTCTTCCAAGAGAAAGCAAAAGCTGCTTGGAGTAGCCAGAGCAAACAAATTTGGGCAAGTAGGTGTATAGATTGGGAGTCCCCGAGACAGAAGCCTGCAAGGGCATAAAGCAGCAGCATGCACACATTGTGCTTCAAAGTCTCTGTTTCTGCAGAGACATGAAGCTGTCCCCACCGGTAGCTGATCTTTGTTGCAGTTAGTTTAACCCTTGGGAGAAGGAGGGACTTGTGAAGCACCTGGTGGGAAGCCATAGAAAAGGCTGTCACAATGCTTGTTTCTCATGGAGAGGCAGAAAATGCAACACTGAACATGTTAACAACCACCATGTCAGTGACAAGAAGTTGTGTTAATATCTGTAGGACTGACAGGAGGTGCTTAGATTAAATACCAAATACTGTGGCTCTTTATAAGGATGCATTACCTAAAGTCTCAAGATAGTGAAGGGCATATAAAGTCCAGGTTACAGTTTTGGATGTTCATTTCACTGTCCCAAACCTTCAGGTTCTGCAGGTTTCTGCGTTTCAGCCTGTTTTCCTTGAGCTTCTTTCTATCTACTGACCTCCCATGAACAACCCTTGCTTAATTTAGGGGATCTGTCAGTCCTTAACCATCAACAAGTTCCCAGCCATCCTGCAGCCCATTGGTCCTCAGGCTGCAGTGTTTCTGTCCCACTTACTTGTTCTGCGGACATTCATGGCTTATAGCTGAAGCCTCAGAAAGTATTGACTTGTTCCACGTGTCTCAGAAAACTTTTCCTGTAATCTAATGGCATAAACCCCAGCTTGGATGAAATTCCCAATATCATTGTTTAACTGAATACATTTATTAGTGTACTTAAAATTCCTGTCTCACAACCCTTGCAATTAATAAACACCCAAAGAACATATTTTACAGAGACTGAAAAAAAGAAAGGGTTTGAAGACCATGAACACATATTTTTATTCATTGCAATATGCATTTGAAAGGGGATAGTTTTTTCCTTATGAGCAGGGACAAATTAGGTATGAAAAATACAGAAAAGTTCATGAAAAGGGAGAGCAAATAGCACAACAAATGTGTTCATGTGGTTGAAGCACTTGAATGGAGGTCAAAGGGTCAGATTTTGATACCAGCTCTGCCACGGAGGAGTCTGCCAGATCTGGACTAAGTATATTAGTAATTGTCTGTCACTGTTGTGATGGACATGACAGACAGAATTGCTGCTCAACTACTGTCTAGACCTGAGGATACTACGTTCCTGCTAATTAGCTCTAACATGATCGTATCCTCCAGCCAAGGTTTTGATTCAACTTTACATCAAAGCCCTAAAGATAAGTCTGAGGTTGGTACTTTCTGCTACCTGATTCTACAGAGAAGCTCTGAGCCTGAGCTGATACACCCTGCACAAGGGACAGCCAGGTAACATACCCATGTATGGATGGGTACTTCTTCACACAAGTGACCCAGGATCTTGTTCTTGCTCCACTGGATATAAGGAAGAGCCTTGATTTGATACCCTGACATATCCAATGGTTCTCTTACTCTTTCCTGGGACACAAGCTGTCAAGATTCTTGCTGTCATGGGATGGGAAATATTCTCTGAACAGAAAATTTGGGCAATGGAATCTAGCATCAAGGATACAAAGCCTGGTGCTGAATCAGGAGGGTCGTGTCTTGGCTAGAGGTGTTTAAAGCATGTTTCCATTTTCACCTAGCTTGTGAAAGGTCTTTGTTTCTCCAGCTTTGGAGATCTCTGTCTCAAGAAGGCAGCACCTTGCACCCTGCAGAGCTGAGGATTTCATCATGTGCCAAGGGGCAAAAAACCCCATATTCTACAACAGTCACCAAATTTTTTAAAAGTACAACCTGAAGTCCTCAGAAGTACATGCCTGCCCAGATCCTATTGATTTCCACAGTATTTGGGTGCCCTTATGCCTCTTAAACCTGCTTAGCACATAAGCTGTAAAGTGGAGATACATCACATGCCTCCTTTGTCTGGTGTACATGGGATGCTCTTTGGGAAAAGTAAATCTCTTACCAAATGTTTACTCAGTGTTAATAGGAGCTGCTGGAGTACAACCTGCATCTGTTGTTAATGCAGCTGATGACTGAGAGCAACCCTTTTGAGAAGGACTACAGGGGTAGTGATGGATGAAAGGCTGGAGATGACACAGCAATTTGTGCTTGAAGACCAGTCAAACATACCCTGGGCTGGAACACTGGAACTGTGACCAGCAACTCAAGGGATGGGATTCTGTCCCTCTGCCCCGCTCAAGTGAGATGCAACCTGCAGAGTTGCCTCCAGCCCTGTGGTCCCCAACATCAGAAGGGCTTGGAGCTGCTGGAGTGAGCTCAGAGGAGGCCACAGAAATGCTCTGAGGCCTGGAGCTCCTCTGCTCTGGAGACAGGCTGGGAAAACTATGTGTGTTCAGTCTGGAGAAGAGGAGGTTCCAGGGAGACTTCAGAGCCCCTACCAGTGCCTAAAGGGGGCTTATAAGAAAGATGGGGGCAAACTTTATGGTAGGGTCTGCTGAAATAAAGCAAGGGATATTGGTTTTAAACCAAAAGAGGGTATATTTAGACTAGACTTAAGGAAAACATCTTTTACTGTGAGGATGATGAAACACTGGCACAGATGGCCCAGTGTAGTGGCAAATGCCCCATCCCTGGAAATATCCAAGCCCAGGTAGGACAAAGCTCTGAACAAACTAGTCTGGTGGAATGTGTCCCTGACCATGGCAGGGCATTGGACTAGATGATCACTTAAAGATCACTTCCCACCAAACTATTCTATTGATGTTGTCAGGAATCTGTATGCAAATGCCCCAAGTCCTTAGAGAGCTGTCAGAACAATCAGAGGTGTTTCATGAAGGACTTAGCTGTGTAACTTCCCTGTCTGTCATGTCTCCCTTTTTAGATTTTTAAGAAGTATTCTTGCCCGTAGAGCTTTCTGGATGTAAGTTTTGGATCTTCTCTTGCCTTGAAGCTTTCACTCTGTTTGAGGTTCTGCAGTCAGTAGCAGGAGTTTTCTTCCCAAAAGCAACTTTCACACACACCATGATGAGCTTTTTGGGTGAGCCATCACTAACATTCTCAGACCGCAGAAAAATATCATCATTTAGTGGCTCCAGAGATGACTGAGGGATATAAAAGGAGAAAGAGTGGAGCTAGGGGAGATCCCAGAGGACAGAGAGTAGCCTGTTCCCACACAAGGACTGGAGGGTGTGATGCCAATCTGTCATTTGCTCATGGTAAATCAAGGGCATGTTAACTGATGTCAACAACATGACTTAAACTAGGTGATTGGGAGAAGAGCCATTTCCAGAGATGGCATCAGTCACAGATGAGGTCCTAATGGGACCAATGTCTTGAGGACTTCATAGACTAAAAATCCCATATCAGTGTTCTAAGCACTGGGGTAGAGAACAAAAATCCACCACAATCATAAGCTGAAGTGCTAGTCGTCATCTATAGAAATAAAAGCTGACAAGGCAGCAGTTGCCTTGGTCAGAGCTGTTTATTATTTGAAATGGTCCCAGACGGAGAAATTTTGAACCAGAAATGCAGGGAAGCCATGAGGGAGTGAGACATCAAGCCATCACAAGGGATAAAAGGGAGAATATTTCAATATGTAAACAACCAGAATGTAGCATAGATGAATATTAACTCAGAGCAAGAGGGCAACGGCCAGTGATTACATAGAGTAAGAGGGATTGAAGCTGAACTAGTTTGCTGTCTGCTCTAGGTTTTACATGCAAGTGGATTGAAAGGCCAACGAATAGGCATTTCCTGGCTGAATCATCATTGTTCAGCCAGTGCTGGTTTTATTTTAGTGTAGAATTGATATTAATTACTTGCAGAGCCTCACAGATGTATCACAGACCTGCAGGAAGCAAGGCATTGGATCAAAAACTTGGGAAACTGGCAACCAACTCCTTCCTTCACTGTCCCAACTCGGAAAGCTTTTGGCCAGACTGCTTAACTAGCTCTGAGAATTTGCTCCCCTACAACAAAGACAAAAACCTGCCCTGGTCTCTCTTGCTCACAGAGATATAAGCTCCTCGTGACCAACATTTTCAAAGGGGTGCCTTGGGTCCCCCCAAGTCTCCCACCTTCTTGGGAAGTAGTTGATTTTGCAAGGACTCAAAAGAAAGCAAATATTTGGGTCACTGAGCAAGTGATTCTGCTGTCTTGAAGGTAGCCAGAGACCTTTACAAGCTATTTTACAAGCAGGTTGAGGGCATAAGGATGACTGTCTTGAATCAGACCAGGTCTGTTCCCTATCCCCATCCCTTCTGGGGGGGGGGTGGGGAGGGTGAGAAAGAAGCATACGAACAACACCAGTGGGTAGTGATACTGCCCCAGTAACTCCTCTGTGCCTACAGAGTTGTGGCTTAGGAACTTGCGAAGCCCCACATTATACATATGAATACAAATATCAGAATACACTTATGAATATTTCTTCTCTTAAACAGTGGTCTTTACTATCAGTATAAATTCTCAGTATTCATAATACCTGCTGACAAGGATGTCCATAACTGGACTCCAGATTTTGTGAAAAGTCAGAATCTTGACTCTTTTATAAGCCTACGGCCCAATAAAATCATTTGATGATCCTAATTCTGCCATTACTAGAAACAATGTGTAATTATTCTCTATGACCTGGAGTACCTGTTTTGTAGAGATATTTATTGTGTCTGACTCATGTAATCTCTTATGAGCCTGGACAGTCATAGTCTGTTCATACATATCTGAAAATAACATTCTTCATTCCAATACTTTGAAATCTTTTCTAATTCTGCTATATCTTTGATGAGGAATAAAGCTCAGAGAGCTTTTCAAGCTTTTCAAACCACAAATACTCTGTGGTTTCTTAAGTGGCATCATCCTATAGCTCTCTATTTCTTCTCAAGTAATGAGTTCCCCATAATAGCTTTTCCTGAATGTTTTTTATCCACAACTAAGTGTTCGGTTGACATTTTCATAGAACTCATTTTGTATAACTCCAACATTTCTTTACTGAGTGCTAAAGGGTGTTTCAGAGAGACCTTCTCTTTGATGAGAAAAGGGTTATTTATGTTAATCTGCACAACATAGTCTTTACTGCCTTTGTCTTTTATTCCTCAGCCACTCCTTTTACAGAATTTGGTGTGTAATGGAATACAACTCATTATTTTGGCAGTTTCCTTTAGTTACTAGAAATACCACCTTATGTGATACCTGCCAGTTCCTCTACTGCAGGGAACTGTGTTTTCCTGCCTCTGGCATTGGTCAGCAGTGTTTGGAGTAGGGTAGTGTGAGCAAACTCCTCTCTGCTTGCAACATCTGGCTTGGTGAGCAGGTACTGGAACAAGGGCAATTCCACAGCAAAGTAACAAACTGAAGCACTTTTTAGTCATGCCTTTCTGTCCTGCCCAGGACTTAAGTATAGAATCAGATAAAGGTTCAGATTGCGAGGGACCTTCAAAATCGTCTTGTTCCAATCCCCCTGCCGTGGGCAGGGACACCTTCACTAGACCAGGTTGCTCCAAGCCCCATTCCAACCTGGCCTTGAACACTCCAGGGGTGGAGTAGCCACAATTTCTCCAGACAATCAACCTATTCTTGTCATGCATTAGAAGAAATTTCACCTCCTTCATTACCACAATGAAAAACAGCCTTCTTGGCGAGTCACAAAGAAAGCCCTGACTGGCAGGCAGGGAGGCAGATAATTTCTTAATTGCACCTCTGGAAAGAGTTCAGTTATAACCATTTCCTGAGTGTGGAAATAAACACTTTGTGTGGGTTGCTCCAGCATTTAAGGACCTCCTACCCGGTCTGCCTCACTGACCAAGAAAGTGGTCTTCCTGCTAGGTAGAATTAAAACAAAAGAAGTATCTTGTTTTAGTCTTCTTAAACATCTCAAAAGTCACAGAAAAGAAAACAAGAAAAAAGCAAAAAAACACCCCATCATATAAAACTATGACTTATAAAACTATGACATATAAAACTACTACTTCTCATCCATGCTCCTATGTAGAACAGCTGGAAACAGCTTGTTAAGAGACAGCAACTTATGGTCAGCCTAATCTCCTTCACAGAGAGTGAATAACAAGTGAAAACATGAGTGCTTCTGACAAGAGCCCCCGTGTTAAGAGACAGCAAACAAGGGCAACACTGGAAAAGAGATCTGCTTCCCTCTCTGTTCTTCATAAAAACCCCTACTACCTAAATAGGGCTGCTAAAAGCTTGTTTAAGGTATCTTGATACATTAATTTATTGTTAGTCTTTTTCTAGCTAAAGGGTCCAAAGCAAAAAAGAATCATTTTGGGGATTTGGCCTGAAGCTTTTTTCCAGGTATCCAGAGAAATTTATCATTCCCATCCTCTCTTTGGTGTGTATGGTACGGATAGCTCCCTTCCAGCTGAATTTGGGAGCAGTGAGCTTTATTCACCATAATCACAGGAACCACTTCATCAGTATGAAGCTTGACTTGAATCACCTTAAACTGCCCAATTGCAGTCATGTCAAGGGTCTGATAACATTTTTATGCACCAGGGCTGCTCTTTGAACTTTGTGGGGTAGCAGTTATCCCAGAGCAGTGGCATGGGTTGTGTTAGGACTTGGGGAGCACTGACCCACCCATCCCCTCAGAGGCCTTCTCATGAACCTCAGTAGATACCAGGGCAGGACTGTCCCCATCCTAATAAGAAGGCTAATAGACAGTTGGATTATTTGAGATATACAAGCCAAGGAAAGCAAAGCTTTTGCTGTGGGAGGACTGTTACAGAGTAGCTGGAGGTCATATCCGAGGTGAGGAACATAAACCAACCCAAATCTGCCTTTTGGATGACAGGCTGAGCCACGACTGAAGATCAGATGGTGTCTCATCTGCAGCCAGACTCTGCTATCACACTCCACTGGTGCTAAAAATTAATAGTGTGATAATCATCTCTCCAGAGGAGAAACCATTCACAGTATAAAAGATGTATCTCACTTTTTGAAATGCCAGGAGTACTACAAAAGCAAGAAATTATAAAGCCCAGTTTCCTAACGAGCACTGACTCTTGGTTGATTCCTTTGGTGCCTCTAAAGCTTGTGAGCTCTAACTCACATTTTTCTTGCTGTGGAGTCATTTATAATGTTCTATCTCTTACCCCATTCTCAGATGAGCATTTGGAAGATGTCTCTCCTGCCCACCTGATGGGAACATGACACAGCTGAGACATGGAACAGACACAAACACCCACTCACTACTCACAAAAGACTTCTTCTGGGGGACTGAATATGGTCATAATGATTTACACCCAAATGCAAAGGAATTAGAGAAAGTTCATAATTTCCAAGACTTTGGAGCTATCTGGAACCTTTGAGATAATCTTATCTGGGTTGTACAACTCAGGCCAAAAACTACACTAAATGGTTTCTGGATAAAGCCCTTTTCTC